>VWZS01004114.1:2337224-2362102 GCA_013397075.1 Rhabdornis inornatus | reverse complement strand
CAATATGCATACATAATGAAACACTTGCCTTTCACACTGCTTAAATAACTGTTAAATGCACAGCGTTCATGCCAGTCTGTGCCATGAGGCTCATTTTCAAAAACAACTTCCATGTTATGTATATAAAAACAGCCCTATAGCTGGCCTCATAGTATTTATTGCACTTTGCAAGTTATATATAATAATGCCTCTCTTATTCTGTAACAACACAAATCATATTTTCCTTCACACATAAACTTATAACTGCAGTTCCTACTGGGCATATAAGAATATTTGAAATAATTCAGCTGCTTGCTAATTTTTTGTAAAAAATTCTTTAATTTTCAAACCTCTATTTAAACAGTCTCTGTACTTGCCCCACATCACATCCCATCTCCAGCTTTCACCATGCTCAGTGCAGAGATCCCTCAGCACTAACTCTGCTTTGTTTGTTTTTGCAGCACTTATACTGCACAGAGAAGAAAATAAACACAGTATTTATAGGAGACCCATTTACCCCTTCACCGATTATTGTTATGTTTCAACCTCACTCCTTTTCCTGAGACTCCAGTTCCCGTATTTTCCTTAAAACCACAAACAGTCTAGGTAGCCACAGAAGTGATTGTTCCTACCAGTTTCTTTTCATCACTTCTGCAATTGACCAATTGACAACTGATTGATGGTTATCTTTTCACTTCCACAATGAAAGAAATTACCATCACTATAGCTATGTACAGTAAATGCCTCCAGAGTAAATTACATGATTCTAAAATTCTCCTTAGCTCACTTAGTAAAACATCAACACAAAAAGTTTCTTTTTTGCCTCTCTTCCTGTACTGCAGATTTGGCCTTTCCTGTCAGCTTCAGAAAAGAACTTGACAGCTTCTTTAAAAAGAGGAGTATAAAAGAACTTGAATAAGGGATGGCACAGGGCCGGGCTAAGGCTTCCATTCTCTGCAAGTGGCTATTCTTTGCACTGAAAAAAAAATTAGGCATGTGAGCACAGATAAGCCACATAAGAATACCCCAAAGAATATTCCCAGTGACCTTGAGATTTTGCTGTAATTCTGTATCCATTCTCTGCTGGAACAGCTTCATGAATTCTGAACTTCAGAATGACTAACTTATTTCCAGAATGTGTAATTTATTCCTTGTAGGGAGAAAAAATACTCCCACAAAATTAGGAGGGGAAAGTATTTGCCACTACAAAATAAAATAAATTTGTCCTTCAATTTTTGTAATTGTTCAGATGTATTGGTAAGAATTTGGCTCCATTTCCATCACCAGTTTCAGTGATGTTGGCATGGAAGAGAGATGCAATTCTATCTAAAACCAAACACCCTCTTAATTTTGTCAGAATTTTTAGCTCCTGCATGGAAATATACTGAAAACGTTTGATTGCTGTACAATTAAGGGAAGTTTTCAGAGAATTAAATATACCACTAAGAAAGACTGAGAACTGTTTATTAGGTTCTGTTCCTTCTTGGAGAGCACTCTAAAACTGAAACTAAAATAGACTCATTACAGCTCATTATTTAAATAAACACTAAAGGAGAAATGTAACTCTGCTTTGGTGTGGTCAAAAGATTTTGTAACAATATAAAAGGCTTTTTACTTTGCAAGAAAAGATACAACTGCTCACAGATCCTCTCCAGTTTAAGTTACAGCCTTTAAAAGCTTCTATCACTTTCTGCAGTCTGATAATCTCTGAGTTTTTCACACTTCAGGCCACCACTATCACTAGTTTTAACTATAGGCTTTCTCGTGTTTTGGTTATCAGCAAGCATCAGGACTGTGCAGTCTTCAAGTCCCCTTCACCAATTTTTTCAGGAAAGGAGTTCTCTTGGAATTTATGTTATGTCACCATGCACGGATCCTTCCTGAGAGGTGAGGCCATGATGGAAGATTCACTCCGGATCTAAATAAGACATACTGAGCAGATTAAATGCTTCTCAAACATTCTTTTCAGTTCTTTCATCCCCTCTGAATCTATCAGCAATATTATCCAGCAGTTCTGGATATCTCTACCCTGTACTGGTTTCCAAAAGAGAGGGGCAAACAAGAATCAGAAGAGATTTGATCTGAAATTCCCATACTCCAATAAAAGACCAAAACTCAACCAAAAGAAGACTAACCATGGTCTGCAATTACCTATTACTGTAAAGACTTCTGAGTGTAAAGGACCCTTTATTAAGAGGGAAAGAAAGGTATAAGGAATTACAGAAGACAATGCATTGCAGTTGTTTTACAGCTATTAGAGGACTAGCGAGGAAATTCTTGATGTAAAATTTACATTGTTCATTTCTTTCATTTCATTTTTCAAAGAATTCTATGCCCATGTACCAATATCCAGGGAGAAATAGCTGGTATTAAAATCAGTAAATTACAGAGTTAGTGTACTGCTGTGCTAACTAGATGAAAGGAGGATGGCTGCTATTAATATACATAAATACAATTTGAAAAGGGACAACAGAGAATAAAAAGGAAATACATCAGGTTCATCTTTAGTTAATTTAAAATTGCATTTTAAACAATTACCTGCAATTATAATACAAATTTGTGATGGAAAGAACTGTACAAAAAATCAGCTACAACTGTCTTAAAATACATTTTGTCAGATTAATAATTCTTACTAGGGAACACCTTTGTCCACATATACATTTCTTCTTAAATATTTCAAGCAGTCATATTTCCCAGCCCAATTATCTTTTCAGAGGCTGAAAAAAGGCTCTGATAAGCAATTATAAGACAACTCTTTCCTCCAAATATTTACTTGTAATATTAATTGAGCAATTTAACCTATGAGATTGAATGTTAATATTTTTGAAACAATATAATATTCTTGCTTCCCAGCAAGAAAATAATTTAATGATGCAAGGAAGGAAAGATACAGCTGATTTCCACCCAAGCAAATGTTAAACTAGAGGCCTTCAAAGCTATTATGTGCTGTTATACACATGTATTTAAATTCAGCTTTTTCTTAACCTGCACAATGCCTTGAAAACTTAAACAAGAAAATGCAGATTTGAATTAAATTTTTACTTTTGCAAGTCTGATTCCCAATTCTTTCTAACAGAAAGACTAATTTTTGCATCACTAGATGTCAAGGGGACAGCTTTTCTGCAACGCATGACATGGGTTACTCACTTGAAGGTAAAAGGAAATTTGAAGAGTAACCTTCAAATCCTATTATGTCATAACTACTTCCCAGGAGAGGTGAAGGAGACAGCAGGGACTATGAGTATAAAACCACCTCTTTTTTCATTCTCTTGTCTCTGGGCACAGGCTTTTAAGTATTTGTATAATATAAGATCTCTGCCTTTTTGTTGCCAAGCATTCATAGTAAGTACTCCACAACATAACAAGAGTTTTGAATAGAAGCCAGAAAACCATCTATCACTTCTGTTTTCTTCCAGGTTGCTTCACTGGGTTTTATGACTGATCTAAACCATATACCTGTTCTATAAAATAACTATTCATGTACATCAACTAAAAGGGAAAAAAAATGAAAAAGCTTTATTAGGCCAAAATTTAGGTTGGGATTCATTTAGACAATTCAATGATCTGGTAATTCCCAAGACAGCCATTACTTGTGAAGTTCCAGGAATAACAAAATATTTTAACTGCATCTTTGTGGAGGAGATAAGTAAGTTGTAAAATGACTGCTCCTAGAAGGAACCCAGACCCTTTCATGTCAAAAGGATAACTACCCAACAACAGAATTTCTATTAAGAAGCTTTGAGAAGCCAAAGCATCACTCTGCAAATACTAAGGATTTTGTTATGAATGCTGTTATAAGAGATTCTATCAATCTAAATAAACCCTTTTTCTAACACTCATCAATATAATTTTTGAATCCTTTATAGGCATCAACTCAACCAATATGATAGAGACTAGTGGAAAGGCTCTCAATACAATCTCCTACAAAGCCCCATGAGGTTCAGACAGCAGTCAAAGCTCTTATTTTAGCGTGAACTAATTTTTAATCATAGTAAAGTACTTGAAAATTAACATATCCTTAAACTCTCTTCTCTGTGTCACCATCTCCATCAAACCAAGTGTGATCATTCTGCTCCTTTTTTGTGCAATGTTCGGGAGTCTGAACAAAGGCAGCATGTGAAGCGAGGAGTTACCAGTGACAGCAGTCAATAAAGAAGAGATGGAATGTCTTCAGGACTGCAGCTTGTCTGGAAATTTCACCAACTACTGGGTTTGCTGCTTTCAGGGAAGGCAGCACTGTTGATATTTAACATGATAGTCCATATTGGACTTAGTACAGATTCTTAAAGACTGACATTGTCTTTGCTAGACAGATGATGAAGTCAAGGACCACTTAGACAGCGAGAGGACTCGAGTTCAGTGTGTAATTCCAAGGCATTGCTAGTTAAGATATTGAAACGTGGCTTAGAAGAGTAGACAAAAGTATTTGCAACCACCAGGCATTCAGAACTCCTTCTGAACATCAGTTTGGAATGTACCACTTCCTCCCGTAGGAGAAAACAGTCTTCGGCACCAGCAACCCTAACTTCTTTGGTTTTGAGTGGCATTATTATTAAAAAACCCACTAGAAATGGCAGAAAGTAGTGAGCACTGACCCTGCTCCGTATAAAGCAGACCATGAAGAACCAAGCACTGAACAGCAACAATCTGAACACCAAAGCTGACCTGCACACTTGGGTTTGTTCTTCAGAATAATCTATTAAAAAAACCCTGAACAACCAGGAGCAGAACAGCATGTTCAGAGTCTCAGAATGTACTTTCTAATGGGAACAGGACTTCTCTGATGTACCAAAGGAGGAGGAATATAAATGTATAGAAGCAGAAAACATCACCATTTTCCTCTAATCTCTGAAACTCCAGAGCAAGCTCATATGAGCTCTGACTCTGAGGACATGCATGTTGAGAAGCAGCACAACTACAGCAACATAACAAGACAGAACAATGTAGGGAACCAGAGCAACTGAACATTCTGCCAGGGGAATTAATTCAGGACACAGAGCAGCAAGGATGAAAGTTGCAGAGTTGGAGGCAACATTCTGCAAAGAGAAGCTGAGTGACCATTGTGTACACACAGAGAAGCTCAGCAACATATGTGACCTGAATATCTGAATGCAACCAGCAGCCATTCCCAAGACAGAGCTTTCCAAAAAGAACAAAAGCCAGAATGACACAAACTTTGAATTTCTCAAAAAAGAAGGGTTTTGTGGAAGTGTCAAATGCAGAGAAGCATCAGCTACTGGAATCACAGAATCACTCTCTGTGAGTCCTGAGTGGTTAAAGAACAGAAAGAAGGTCCCATCTGTAAAAAAACAGATGACTAACAGGAGAGTCATTTGCAGCTTTGGAAGGAGAAAGAAAAAAATAGTAAGTAATTCTGATGAAATACAAATTATTCAAAAAATCACAGAAGTATAATGGTGAGAAGATGGAAAATAAAATAAATTGCAACCAATAATTTCACCATATTTCTCCGTGTGATTCTATTTTTCCTTGAGCAATGAGACCCAGTATTAACAAATCCATACTGCAGGCTTTAGGTACGGATGTGTTTCTGCTCTAGATAATTAAAATGGCTTATTTGAAATTAATTGCACAAAAAAGTGATCTGGTTTAACTGACCAATTATGAATTCCATTTCTCTGAATTAAAAGTGTATATGCAATTTAAAACCTAAAATTAGACACTTTAATCCATATTTAAGAACCAAATAAGCAGCATGGGGTCTGTGAAAAGCAAGCTCTTGAGCCACTCAATATTATTTATAAACACATCCACAGGGATGAAGAGGAGCAATATGCTAATATTGCTGAATGTTGAAATGGAGACCCGAGGTTTGATCCAGCACCTCAGGAATCAGGGGCTTTGTTATTCACAAATACACAGACAAGGTGATCTCCTGTGCACTCCTTGCTCTTTGCTCTAGAGTCAAAAGATGGCAAAAGGACAGCAGAACACAGGGGCCTTCCCTGACTGTGATATTTTATCAAAAGTATGAACCACTTCCCTGTAACTTATCCTGCAGTGACTAAAAATGTGAGGACCTGCACCGTGCTCACAATCCATGGGACAGTTATACACAACTGCACATTCTGTAAAGCAAAATGATAAAAATATCTTTGTTGAGTATTATGAAAATTAAGTTTTATACAGTTAATACCATACAAGGTGCAAATAAATAACATCCCAATTGAATGTTAACCCAGCTGTCTGACAGGTGGTAAAAGAGATGTAAAGAAAAGGGGATGTGTGCTTTTATAAGAGATAAAAGTATCTGTCATAAAACTGCTGTAACCTTTTGTCTCCTAATCACACACATTACTAAATTATTGAATAATCTAATGCGTTTCCTTTATACAGCTGGAGCAATTCGCACAGCTTGGTATGCAAAACAAACAAACAAAAAAGATAGAGCATAATTTGACATTTCACATGCTTGGCATTGAAAGCAAACTAATTTGGTTTTTTTCAGGAATATTTTGCATTCTTGGAGTACACCAGCAGTGGCTATAATGTGTGATGTAAGTGTATCATAGAATGTGTTTATTATAGCCATTTCTCTGTAGCTGCTACAAGGGAACCCCTTTGAGGCTAGATAAAAGTTTGCCAAAAATAATATTCAAATATCCTTTTAATCAAAACAAGATAAAGAGGAGATTAGTGCCACCAGTGTCAACACCACCACTTCCAAAACATATGCTCAAATAAAACATGAAAGCTTTAGGGGATTGGTTTTGCAAGCTTCAGTAGCTCACACTTCCTCTCTCTTCCAACTCTATGTATTATTAAAATGCATCAGATGATGATATGTGTTAATGACAAGCTCCATCCTCAAAGGGGTCTAATTCATTAAAGGGGATGATCACATTATAATTTTCAGAATTGAAAACAAAATATTTATTTATATTATTAATTATGAATTTTATTTCAATGTAGAAGATTAGATTCTTTTAATATCATTTAAAATAAAACAATGAAAAAGTATATAGCAAGAAAAAACCCACATAAATATCAAGCAACATTTAATTCCTGACTAAACCTAACAGCATGAGATTTTTTCTCCATAAAATATCAATTTTCATGATTATCATACCTGATAAAGATTGAATTTTTCTTTAATTTGAAATCTTGTTCTTCCTCCCCTACCTTCCCCTCCCTGGAATAACAATTATAAATCACATGTTTTTTCTTTTACTTACAACTTGCTTAACTTTTAGATTTTTGGAGAGAGTGTAGGGCATTCATCTGTCATCAAAATGATACTCACTGAATTTTTATTTAAAATATCAGAACTTACATTCTCCCTCTGTTTTGGCAAAATTTCAACTGTAAAGAATCTAAGGACTGGATCTAGAAATTTCTAATTTAAAAAGCACAGTTTCTGATTGTTGTGGGAAAGCAAACTGACAAGAATGAGAGACATTGATTCAACTCAGTTCTTGGTGAAGCTACCGGGAGCTGATTTATGGAATGCATCTTTCCTGTCTATCATCACTAGAAGAATTTCACAAAAATACCAATTTGACCCAAAATATGCATTTTGATGGCTGTGTGGGATGGATTTGGCCACCAAAGGCTGCCGATAAAAATTAAACCAACACTTAAATTTGGAGAGCATTGGGCACGTAAACATCCTTAAAGCTCGCAGTTAACTGCTTAACCAGGCATGTGTGGTAGTTGGGGATTGTGACTTTTGCATCCATGAAATCTTATATATCACAAGATTTCCTTGGGAATTCAACCAAGACCTTGGGAAGCCCCCGTGCCATGTTTAACTGTATGACTCAACTCCCACACGGCTGCTGCCCACGGCCAGGCAGCGTCCAGGGGCTGCACACAGCCCTGAGCTTAGAAGCAGGGGAAGAAGGTATCATTAGCACAAATCCCAGGCAAAGCAAATGGATTAGCGAAAAACAGGGATGGAACTTAAGCCCAGGGATTTTTTCTGAACATCCCTGGGACAAAACTGCCATTTCCTTCCAGGCTGTTCTGTCTGGTGGAGCTCCTCATCGAGCTGCCACACTGCACTGAGTCACAGCTCCACATTTGCCACTGTCATTTTTGCTCCACTGATCCAGAGTGCAGGTGTTCCATGGGCACAAAGGGCATGTGGTGGCACTGGGAAAGGCCACATCTGGGGGTCTGTGCTGCAGAGCCACATTTAGGGCCAGTCCCCAGGAACAGGTGCCCACAACACGAAGCTGAAACGGGAAGCACCAGTCACACCAACTGCTCTGATGCTCCGGGCAAATGCAATGCTCAAAAAAGCTTATTGAAAAACACAGCCATGTGAAAGCAAAACTAGAACACAAATTTTCATACATAAAACTTCATGTTTGGCCTGCTCTGAAATTCCATGAGAACACAGATTTTGGGCACACTTACATAATTTCATCAGATGCTTCCCTTCAGGTGTCTGTGACCTCAGTAGCATTTAGATGAACACCTTTTGTTTGAAATAAAGGGGTGTCCATTGGTGGAGTGATTTATGATGCATTTGATGTAGAAGAAGCTGCACTCTTTATAAATAGCCATTACAGACACCTTACTCCAGAAATTTGGCATGCATTTAAGAGAGAAGTGTTTTAAAGCATGGGTAGCAAAAATAAAAACTTCAAAGGAGTTTACAGTATTTTCAGGAATCTTTACCGAATTCATACATATTTACTGAATAAGCAGAACACTTTAAGCCACTTTACTTTTCCTGTGACCATTACCAATTTGTTAGTAAGGGCTTCCAAGGCAATAGTACAAAATACATAGTGCCTGTACTAAATATATTCTGAAATTCTGGAAAACTTATATTTAACTAATGCAGTACATAGGGAAAAGCACAGTATTTGAATACACCTTCTAATTTTCACTGAATTTACAATAAAAAAAATTAACTAGGTTATCCCATTACTGTGTGCAAAAGAGATCTATTCCAATGGCTTTTAGTGGCACAAACAATGCCATGGGATACAAGACTTTCTTGAAGGTTTTGAAATATGATCTTTTCACTATTTAGTAATCATACCCATAAGACTTGCTTGTATTAAAGTATGAAACCGATTCTAATGTGGCTTTCCCAGCCAGGAATTATCCATCATTAAGGTAATTACTAGGGGAGAACTAAATTCATATTAAACTCCCTGACATATTATGCCAAGAAAGTCACTGAAAAACTCTTGTTTACTTATACACTACTATATGCTCTTTTCAAGCTTGTTTTTCATATCACCAGCATTAGTACAAAATACAATTATTAGAAAAAGCTCAAAGCTGCTTTTTGAAGAGCACAATTAAAGTAAACCAGACATAGCTCCAGAGCTGGACTAGAAGGGCAGAGACAAATTAGAGTTTTAAGGAGGAAGGTGGAAAAGGTACTTCACTGCAAAGCAGGGCAACAGTGAAACTATGCATCAACAAATTACTTAAACTCATAGCACATGACAATTTATTTACTATAAAAGTAATGATTTATTGTGCAGCACCACGGAGTTCTAGTTCATCTTCACACAGCTAAATTACAATTTCCTTTCTATGGTGAATACACACAACTCAGTTACTTGTTTGTAAGATAAGATCACATATCTTCAAAACCATAGCAGGTCATTCACTACCAAATGTCTGTGAAAATGCCTCTATAACCTGGCAAGTCTGGCTAAGCAGCACAAGAGGCTACACCCCACATTATATCAGGCAAACATATCTGTGTGTACAAAAAGACTTAAACAGTTCCCAAATGCTGTGCTCCATGAGTGCTCCTCAGTTTGTATTTACCATGCAGAAGATGGTATCTTAAGTGTAAAGAGTATGCACTGCTCGTTGGGGCTGAGCTAATAGTGACTGTTTGCACAGGATAAACCATCTCACTCTTCCTGTGAGACGCTTCTAACAGAAAATTTAAGAGTCTTTATTTTCCCCTCAAGCACTGAGAAGTCAGATGGGAACCAGGCCAAAAACCTTCACCAGAGACTTTTGATTTAACCATGCTACTGATGCATCTCAGAGTTTTAGCATGTACTTATGAAGGATACCAAATCCTGACAACTTTTCAGCTCTTTGGTGAGGTTAAGTTAGCAACTTGTCCAAGGAAAGTAAATTTTTGGCCTCATGGTGGCAGAGAGAAGCTAGAAAAAAACCAACCCATTGGACAAGGCAAAAATAAAAGCTGCTGTGAAAATTTTGTTTTGTTATTAAATTTAAATTACAATTTTTGAGAATCATAAGGAACTTTTCCAAGTTTTTCACCTTGTGCTGGCTTTACTACCAACTTTCATATACAGAAGACATGCAAACAGCATGGTCATGTAAGCAAATACCCAGATATTCTGTCACACTCCCCTACCCAGTGTAAAAGTAAAGTTAGAAAGAAATTGCTTTTACATAAATTTTCCTGAAGAAAGTTATTCACTTGCAAGCAATGCTTTTAATCTAAATACAGATTTTCTTTTGGAAGAAATCCAGTATTCATTGTGAAAAAAGTTTAGAAAATTATTTTCATATCCTAACTGGAGTTAAACAAACTTAACCAGAATTTTGTTTTGTAGATGGTCTTAGTTTCCTTATTGAAAGTGTGTCATAGTGTGGAAGTGCAAACAAAATATTTGGTTTTCAGTACTTTCCCATACTTTCAGTGCTTGCAATTTTAATTACAAAATTTCATATAAAAGCTTTCCTCAATCGCTTTGCAGCAGATGCACAATGAATTTAACTCACAAAAATGAGTACTTGGCTAAGTAGCATGTCTAAGTAGTGTGTTGGGGGTTTTGAATTTCTATCAGTTATCCATGACCTAAATAATGTTATGCTGGTGTGCACAGTTTGAACGAGAACTGCACAAATATATAACAGGCTTGAGAAGCCATGAAACCAATCACTTACTTACATCTTATTTTATAAACTTATTTAGTACACAAGAGAATAAAAAAAGGACTTTTCTATTTATAATTATGCTGTTATTAAGTGGCAAAAGCTACAGTTGAATAAAAAGGTTTTCCTTAATTTAGTAGAAATATTTAGAAGTATGCTTGGATATTTTAACATTAAAGAAACGTAAATTAATTTCTAAAAGTCATCGTTTTGTTACTCTACTGCAATGTTCATCACCGGTAAAAACACTACAAATCTAATATTAAATGATGGCTATTACAGTTATACACATCTCATACATTTCATGTAGCTGTTTCAAAGCACTTTCCAAACAATAAGTTTAACATAACACTCATTAGAGGAAAGTTTAATTTTAACCATCTAAAAACGAGGCAAAAGTTTGCTCCAAGTCACACAAGAACAGGGAAGAGAATCCAGCAGTCTTGGCTCTCCATCTTTACATTTATGTATCTACATTAATTTATTGGGAATCATATTTAAAAAGAAGGTCTGCACTACAGTGATGGTGTTAGTAAAACGTTCAAGAGGTAACACAGACCCCTAAATTCTACGTACCATCTCCAAAACTTCTACAGTTTCCAAACTAAAGTCATGCCTCACTCAGAATAGAGCAAACTAAAACAGAGATTCAGTCCTTTATATCCCTGTGGCCACAAGTAAGAGATTTACCAGTGGAAAGAAATGTTACAGCTACTTGGACATGAATTTTTGTGTCACATTTACTCTGTTTTCAGAAATCACTACCCATCAGCATGAGCCATTGAAATTCTTCTGAAGAACAGGAAGAGCCCAAACATTTCCTTCATGTCAAAAAACAACAAGAGGGCTTCTATCCCTAGCAATTAAAAAATGGAAGTGCATGTCCTGACATGAGTTTTAATTACTGTATGGGGGCAACTGACCTTTTTCCAGATAGTTCAGGGGCAACTGTATGAAGGACCCATTTCCCATGAAACCAGCCTCCAAAGATTTCATCAGACAAAATGATAATGAGCTAGTGCAGTTGAAATGAGCTGATTAGTTTTTCCCCCAGCTGCTGTTCAATTAACGAACCACTTTTTAAAATTTTGAAATTAAGTTCACTAGTCATCTATTTTTATTTTCTTAAATTGAAAACTGATAAATGAATTCAGTCTCTTGGTGACACAAACAAAAATAGTTTGAATTTCAGATCTTGAAGAAGTGTTAGGAATTTGGAAAAAAAAGGCAGTTTTAAAAGCAGTGTGAATATTTAGTAGCAAATATTCCTAAAGAACTGTTAAAATACAGATGATTGAAATAGCAGCCAAAAAAGGGATGCAAATGACTCTTAAATAAAAGGTTATAGAGCACAAGAGGTGTTTAATCCAAATAACAAACTGTTGTTGTCAATGAAAGATCTGATACAAACCGATTTAGATAATGCAGAAAAATGAACACACAATTTGACAGCTACCCTGGATTTACAGAATCATGGGATTAAATGCTTTCCACTTATTCAAAGAGGATTAGTCAGGATACATTTATTTATTTAAAGCAGATCTTTTACAGAACTAAAGAGTTTACAAATGATATGGAGTGATGGAAAATAGAAAATCCCTATCAGCTTTAGCTTCTATCATTCAGCCACAGATGGGAAACTGCTTACTATCAAATACACAAAATAGTGCATTAGCAAAATAATAATAATATTAATAAATTTGGTGTAGCCTTAAACTACTTAGTCAAGGAAAGAGAACATTAAAACACATGCACAGGCCATTTGCAGAGAAAGGCAATAAAACGTGAACACACTAATGAAACATCCACAACTAGAGCTGATCATGGAAAACACAGGTGCAAATCAGGGATAATGCTGCTGGAACTGTTATAGTTGCAGTTGGTCTGAGATGGAAGATATTAACCAGACGAGATTGGACAGCAGGATTCCTGCGTGCAAGTCAAAGAACTGCTGAACACTCACTACAGGGCACTGATTAAGTCACTTTTCAGTCCCCATCTCTGTTGAGAAGATTTTAACCTGGAAAGCACTGAAGTTTTAATTAAATGTCTGATAAGTGATTTAGTCTTATAGTAAAAGCTTCTCCTCATGAGCAAAATAATAACAGCAACATTGTTTGAAAGTTTTTGCCTGTGCCAGAATCATGTCAGAGCCTAATTTTCATCACTGTTGAAGGGTATGTATCAGCTCTGGCAGTGCTTTGTGCTGGCTCTGGGACTCCTTTTTATCACCAAGGTATTGAAAAATCTTCAAAATTTTATATTTAATTTTTTTGGTAAGAAAATCTATACATTAGAGGCCAAACAAGTGAGAAATACCTCTAAATATGACAATAAATGGAAAATAATCAGCTCTGTGTAACTGGGTCACTAGAGTGTTTGCAGATTCACAAGTGAAATTTGCATTGTAATTGTCAGTTTCTGAACTCAATATATTCAACATCCTTCGTGTCATCCCTATGTTGCTGTGCTTTGAGCATTCCTGCTTTCCTCTTCAAAATTAAATCACCTTCCTGGATATCAATTCCAGTTATAAATGTGAACAGGTTGCACGATAGCAGCTCATAACAATATTTGTGTAGCTGGGGAATGTTGCTTCCCTTCAGAACACCCACAGTCCATATGCTTCTTTTCCTACCAAATCCCAAGCATGCAAGAATGGTCTAAAGAATCAAGAAGGGACAAAAGGAAGTAGGTACCACACCTCCAGTCTACTCTTTGCACATGACTTGTACCAAAGACAGTGCCTTGAAGACAGAAATATGAGCTCTTCGAGCTAAAATTAAAACTGATCAATGTGAGAGCCTTTGCTAAATGAACTACACACAGTTTTAGCTGCCGTGACGTACCTGATTTAATTTGCATCACATGAAATGATCCAGATAATGACAGTGACCCCTGTGCCTGTTCATTTAATTTCCCCAAACTGCTGGGCCTATCATTAACCAAGGCAAGATAAGATAACAGATGGCTGTGAATTAATCCTATCTTCAAATATCAAATGCAAAAAAGTGTCTCAATTAAGACAAATTAATTTAGATTCAGCATTCTAGAAATATGTTGAAATAGATTTTGTGTCCACTTCAGGGTACAATAATGAGTTCATAAATGAACTCACACTTTTTCACTGATGGGGATGTTGATAAAGCAAAAGCTGTAAAGCTTCCCAAAAGTGTTACTTCAACCATTTTGCTCAGATTTGAAAAAGCAGATGTGGGTGCACCTGTAGATTCATTTAAATATTGACCCTAACTTGGTGACTAGATGTAAAGAAACAAGACTTGACAAGGCAGCCACTGTTTTAGGGAAACTGTGACCTCGTTATGATCACTCTGAATTTTCTATCACTCAAGCAGACTTGTGAACACTGTCCAATCCTGAGGATTCTTATTATAAATGCTAAACATTTTTTTATAACTCTCCAGGGGACTTGTATATCTGTTTATGTAATAGAAATTTCTTTCTTAGAATATATGCCAGATGAAGAGAGAGAAGCAAGGGCATTGAGAGCAACAATAGGAATTCAGGAAGAGTGAAATGGTGAGGAAGCCACCTGCTTTGACATGCCAGTGCCTGAGCCTTATTGTTTCATACCTGAACTCTTAGTGAAACTATGAATTTGAGTCCTTTGAGCTGTCTGTGGTAGACAACTCTTCATCAAGGAGCTAAGTGCCTTCAGGTCGCCAGCAAAACACCAAACACTGAAAAGCAGCAGTGAAGTACTTCAGAAAAGAACAGGTAGACACGTACACTCACAAAGCTCCTCTTGTGAAGATGCATCCTATGCCAGCAAACAAATGCTGCTTCTTTTCTTCTCTCTAAAGCTCAGAACATTCACAAAGTGCGAAATATTCTAAATGATACACATCCAAGATGGATGAATCCTACTTACACTCTTCTTGACAGGTAAAAGTGTCATAAGGAATCGTCAGCACTTACGACTAAGTGGTCAAGTACCTTGTTTGGTGAACAGCACTCCCGTTTCTCCTCCAAATATTCATAAGTGCCACCAGTGCTGCAGACATCCTGGCTGCACAGAATACAACTAAGACTCCAGCCTTTCATTTTAGAGAAATTCAGAATATAGCAAGCCACCATCACAGGCTGAATATAAGGATATCTAATTCTGCCAATGAATTACAAATTTCACAATCTGAAAACTGTACCTTGTGATGCAGTGATGTAACACAGAAACGTTGTCTTTCATTTTCTGGTTGAAGTGCTGCTGTCACTGCAGGCATTTCCCCCCAGATTTCTCTGAAGACTCTGATTGTCCTGGATATGAGATACTTCTGCCAATTTGAAATAGGCAGAAAAAGACCTCTCAAGGCTCTGTCCATGCCTCCATAATTCATGGAAGCAGTTAAAATGAGACAATTAGAATACTGTATAAAGTTCTAGGATGAAGGCTGTGACAGACAAGAATGCTCTTCTGCCCCAGTCAAACTACCAGATTTTCCCTGGGATTTTTGTTCCTATTGCCTCCAACACAGCTGCTCTTCACTGATGCCATTCTCATCTGTTATTTCATCCTCCTTATCACTCCTGTTTCCCCTGCTGCAGTTTTATTGACTACATTTGTCTTATCCTGGATTCCCTCTCTTGTTTAAGTCATTCACTCTGATTTTACGATTCACTATTTCTCTCTACTATTTCTCTTTACCCAGATGATTCAAGTCTTCACACTTTTATTATTGAATTCCTTTAGATGTTACTCAAAGAATTCTGTCATCAGTTATGAGAAAACATTGATTTCAGCAGGACTCAATATCAGTGTTCTTATCAATATCTATCCTGTTTAGCACAAGATCAATTTTCCACCTCAAGGGAAAACCAGATCTAAATGTTCACCCAACCATGCAAATACTGTACTTATTTCATTAGAACTCCGTGGAAGCCTCATCACACTATGGCAGTGGATGCTATGAACTTAAATTATAAAAGCAGTTAGAATAAAATAATTAATATTCAAAGAGGATGTGAGTTAACAGTATAAGAAATAAACAGTCACCCACAAGCAGATGAAGATCCTCCTCTTTTCCATGTAGTGCATGTTGGTGTTTTTCCAGATGGATGTTATGTGAGAGCCCAGTGAGTGAGTTGTATTTGTTATCAGCAATTATCTGATCACAACTGACACACAAGATGTAGTCTTGAAACTGAAGAACCCAGTACACAGCCACAGAAAGCACTATTAAGTTGGTTAATCAGCTGATTTCTCTCTTCCCACACCAAAAAGAAATAAAAATGCCTCTTTACATATTCTCTGGTGAAAGTAAAGAAAACCCTCCAAACTTTTTCAAAACGAAGACATCTTCAAATCTTTAACACAATGGAGCAGCTGCTACTGAGTTTCCTTGATGGGTATATTCTCTCATTAGGGAAATCAGAGGCCCTGCTAAATACCTTTTTTGTTTGGTTGTTTGTCAGCTCAAATACTGATTAGGTTCTCTGACAACCACATTGTTTGTTTGCAAAAATACAGAGAGAAAAACCTTCAGTTGCAACTTGCATTCTGTAGAAGCAGTGGATACACTCAGAAATATTTTGTTAAACTCACTTACAGTAGGAGATTTTACCATTTTTTTAAAAAACAATGTAGAAAAACTCAACTTAGATGATTCTTTCAGTATTGCTGTGAAAAAACGATATAAAATCTATTAAAATACTAAATCTAAAGCAGATAGTAAACTTGCAAATTTTACTTACGAAATAATAAGTTTGCAATTAAAGTATATTTTGAGTAAAACAATAATGAGGTCTAAAACTCAGCACAGTATTGAAAAAGATGAGTCAGAGTACGAGCTACTTGACAAAAGAAACTTCAACAAAGAGGAGTTTGTGACAGAAGGGTAAGGGCCCTTTTTTATCTTACCATAGCCTTGGATATAAATCAGAGCTGGCCAGAACAATAGTATTTACATGGCAAGCTGTGAAAGCCTAAAGAGAGATTTCTCTACCTTCATCTGGAAAAACCCACATCCAAACACACCATCTGCCATGGCCTGCCCAAAGCCACTGTGTCCTTCAGTGCTGTGGACATCCACAGGCACAACCAGCCTGCAATTAACTTGTACCTTGCTCTGCTGATAGTCAGCATAGAGTGGGATGTGTGTGGAGACATATGTGCATGCTTGCACACAGCAACATTCTAAGTGATTATTTTTAAACTGCAATCCCAAAAATTAACAGGCTTTAGGTCATGGAATATATAAATGTTACTGATAGTTATAATACTGATAGTTATGATAGAAAATATGCAAAATTATCTGGGCAACATTGTTTTAATTACAATATAAATAAGAATATATTCTACATAATACCAGAAATACTAAATATGCTCTCAATGGAATGTTGAAATTCCTGGGGGCAGAACTCTGACAGTGTCTGCAGCTTGTTGAAACTTTTAATGATACACCAAAGTTTGTCTCTGGAAAGACGAGAAGGAGAGAATATCAATTTAATGCTGAAGAAAGGGCCCTCTTATTTACTTAATTTATGTGTTATTCTGTGCCAGTCAGTGATCATAAATACGTGTCTATACAGTCTGCCCTTCAGCAGGGGAGAGAGAATAATAGTATTGCCACTACAACTTCTTGTGAAAGAAATATGTAGTTTACAAACTTCATTATAGAAAGCACTGAAGCATGTTTCAAAAGAGAGACTCTGAAGTGGAAAGAACGCAGGATATGATGTTAGCTAAAAATTTCACAGAACCAGGTTCTGCAGTCAGGAGTTGTTTTTGTCATCTAACATACAACAGATAAAATGCAGATTAAAAAACAGGGAGGAAAATAGGCTGCAAGAAGAGCTCAGAACCTCAAAACCAAAAGATGACAGCAGGGAAACACAAGATTGCAAACACAACATTGGTTGAAGGTGGTGTGGACATCACTGGTACAGAAGGAGTGAGAGAACGTGATTGTATCTTGGTTAGACTGATGAAAGAAGAATCAGAAACAGGAAAATAAAGCTGAGAAACCTTCATGACTTGCTCAAATTTGCTGTGAAGTTTCAAACCAAGTACAGGAAAAGTTTCCAGTGCGTGTCCTCCTGATAGCACTGATCAGTTTTAACTGCAGGGCTTCTTCCAAGCAGAGTCCACCCATCACACCAACCTCCTCTGTTCCTCTTGCAGGAGAGATCTCTGCATTTAATGTATCACACATGCATGTATCCAGGTTTTGGAGCTGAAGAAAAAGTGCTTAACCACTTTTGCCACCCAGTTTCTTCTTCTAAACCTACAGTTGTGATCTTATTTTATAAGATTTGTTTTTAAATTTTCAGTGTTTCTGAGAAGTACCAGAACTACACTACCAAGAAAACTGTATCTTGAATTTATCCACAGCAGTAAAATGGGGATGTCAGCAATTCCAGAATTTTCAGAAGCCTCAGTCTTGACCTAAGAGTAGGATATGGTGTTTATCAGGTCAATATTTGACTTGACTCAGCAGGAGTGCACAGAAGTGGCCATTACAAGGGTCATTCCAGGTGCAAACATCTGTCTGGTTCACACTAATAGTGTATTTCATAGTGAGCAAGGAATAATTTTTGGGTAGTCAGGACAATAAGGTTCAAAGCAAGAAAAAAAAATTTTTACGAGATCTGTTCTTCCAATTTCATTTAGTAGACAACACACGTGCTGTTAGAAGAGTCCGACCAAATACAAACCAAACAATCCATCTGCACTCCTTATGTTACCTCTGCTTGAACAATCACATTCAGTAAAAGTGTCGAAAAGCAGCTAAAGATGTCAAAAACATTTACAGGCTAAACAGATCTCAGCTCAGATAACTCCATTTCAAGTAATCTAAATTCATGCCCATTATCACTTAAGTGAGCATTACGGCTGTTAGCAAACCCTACACAAATATTCAGATTTTTGTTTTTCCTGTCATGCTGAAGGTTATCTCCCCAGTCACTCTGAAAAATCAGGTGACAACCATTTCCCATGATGCTTTAAGGGCTGTCAAACTGTCCATCAAACTGTCACCTGACCAATCGTTCCCATGGTTCTTTTAGACTTCTCGTATGATAAATTGAAAGGCACTATTATCTGCCTGTTGTGAAGAGGAACTGCTTAGGCTTTGATAAGATATCACTAGTCCCAGGTGAGAGGAGGCTGACAGCACATCAAGACAAGAAAACACATGGAAACAGTGAGCACAGGAGCAAAAGGTTTACAAACATCTGTTGTCATTATTTATTACCCCTTGCCTTGGTTTTAGCTCTATCCTTGTTCTATGCCTGTTTAAAAGAGACTTTCCTTTCTTCTCAGTCAGTCTTAACTGCTGCTATTTTTAAACCAGTTAGTTGTAGAAATATTAAAATATGAAAGATGTCTTTAATAAAAGGTTGCACTTGCTACCTTTTCTGATACATGTTGCTTTTACCATTATTATATTTGAAGTTTTATGTGATTCTCATGGTGCAATTATGTCATAAGAAAATGAGAAGCCCTGTAAGATATGAAGACATTTTAAGCTCCACACTCTTTTTTTCATTGATGCCTTGAGACCAATTCACACTTTCTTTGCTGGTATATCAGATCTGTCCTTGTACAAGTATCCAAAGTTAGCTGAAGATACCTCAGAGCCTAAACAATATGTTGTTATTTATTGTGGGCTGGCAATAAAAAGAAGCTGGTTGCTAACATCACCACCTTGTGTACAAATATTTGTTTGCATGCAATTTTAAATGATTTTAGGTAGTGCTACAATATCGTTAGACAGCACTGCAAAACCGCTGTTGCACAAAAGAACATTTAAATAATTTTATCACTAAAACTATATTTGAGTCCTTCAGGTTTGTTTAACTACAATATTACGTTCATCTGAGTTAACATTGACAACAGTCCTCTACACCCTGTGGACAAAGCCTATTCACTGGAGTAAGCAGTCAAAATCCACAAAACGGGATTTTAGTGGTCATAAACATACTTCCAAAACCACTAATAAAGGTAAGGTTCATAATTAAAGTACATTCAGCCAATTTCTAAGGCCTCTTTTCTAATTAAAGACTCTAATGAGAAATAATGGATTATTACATTTTGAGGCACTTTCAACTTCCTCACATTTTGAATATACACCTCATTTTAAAAGTGAAAGCTCAGTTCATCCATGGCTACAAAGCACCCTGATCAATAAACATGATAAGATGCTTCCTTCATGAGCCAGGTAAAAAAGGCACAGATATAGTAACCACTGAACTCCATAATACCAAGCTGATTTAGACAGGATGGTTTCTTTTGTCCCTTTTCATGCAGAAAATCAGTTAGTGTCAAGTGTGGGAGCCAGAGACGAAAAACAAGAATGAAATAACAGGGCATTTTCCCACTCTCAAATGAAAAATTCTACTGAGCTAAAATATTCTCTCAGTTATTGCTGACCTGCTGGCTCACACAGTGGCGCTCTCTGGGCACTTTTCAATAAGCAGAGCACACGGTCCCTTTCTCCAGGTCATTATAATGGAAAGATGTGGGAATATTGAAAAGAAGGAGACAGTATACACAGAGTGGTTGAGGTGGTGGCTATTTGGATAATCATGTTACATTAAACCCATATTCCTTCTGTTTTCTCTAATCTTTGAAGGGAGAAGCATCAGTGCAGAGGAGGAAGGCACTTTTCACTTGGTATCAGGAAAACAGTATTGCATGTAGAGAGTGGGGAGAAGAAACTGCACTCCGTATATGAGAAGCTGTAGAGGGAAAGCTGGATTTGACTGGGCAACAGAAGGAAAAAAGGGCAAGGCACAGTCATACAGGGCTCAGCACATGGACAGAAGGCTTCAGGGTGGTACAGGACAAAGCTGTGGAGGGTTTCAAAGACAGGCACAACAGCTGGATGATCTCAAAAGTGGATTTGCACAGCCAGGTAAGAAATCAGGTAAAGTGCTGACATGTCTAGGAAGCGCCACTGAGGAAGAAGCTAAAAATAAACATACTGCTCACTACAGTATGTTTTGGTATGTTATTTTGGTCAATAAATATTTGAGTATTTATTCTCAATCATGCATTTAGCATTGATCCTGCAGTAACAGAACTCCCTGACAGAAGCAGAAAGTCTTCTGCAAACAGACACTTTAAATTGCATAGATAATGTCAAAGTCAGCCTTAATCTGTGGAACCATAAAATACTCTGGCCACTGGGTTCTAGATTTTTCTCCACTGACTATTTGGGGCTTGAAGACAGAAAGCAAACATATGGAATACACAAGTCTAGAGCTTTGTATTAATAAATTAGTTATGTTTACAGTGAAGAATTATTAAAGGAGATTAATGCACAATTCTTTGTTAATAGTTTGGTTATACTTTGCTCACAGTTTGTTGCATTTACCTCCTCTTGATGGGGAGTTTTGTCTGCCCAGACAGTAAATGAAGAACAGGACTGTGAAAAACCATCTGATCCTGAGCAGCTCCATACTTGCTGCCTCATCCACTCTGACAGAGTCCCAGTATTCCAGTCTTGCACCTGCTTAAATGTGCAGCTCTTTGCAGTGACCAACATATGCTTAACAAACCACGAAAAAACACTATCAAATATCTCTTCTATATTTTATCCCCTCTTTAGAAGTTCTTTTAACAAATATAGGAAGTGTTACCAGTATGATTTAAAATGGAACTGACTTGCTCTTCTGATGACAATAACTGCATTTGCCAACACCGTTGACATGTTGACATGATTACTGCCTGGGAGCTGCCAGAATGAAAAAAAAAAAGGAAGCTAAAATAGGAGAGAAATGAGCACAGAGAAGGGCAAGGACTGTAGTGATTGAGGAAAGGTTGGCTCAGGTCAGCCTGAGAGACAGGAGGTCGCATAGGAGAGAGAGTAACTGATTGTAGAAGTTGAGTCTTCAGTTCTAAAAAAATTCATGGAACACTTTCTTCAAAGTTCAACCTAAGGAATTTAGGTGCAGTCACACAGGAGTACTCAAAGAACTAAATTTCACCAGGAGTTTCCCTAATCTCTGGGTCATTCAGCTTGTTGAAGGACGAGGCTGCTTGGCAGTGGAAATACAGAGCTCTCATTGCATTGGATATAGCATGACCATGTACCAAAATAGCAGACCTGGACCACCCCTCATTTTGGGGTCCTGTTTCAATGTTGTGTGGTCTAAGCAGAATCTCCTCTTTGGAAGAAAGAGCCCTGCAGCTCCCTGCAGCCCAGAGTTCCTCCATGGACCACCCACCTGAGCCAGGAGGAGACCAACCCTCTCTGTCAGAGGTGATTTCTCAATGGCTCCAGAGAACAAGGCAGTAGCTTTAACCAAGGGCACAGGGAGCAGAGCACTGTGTCAGTGGGTAACCCAGGGCATAAACTTACAGGATATTAACTGGGCTTCTCTACAAACCCTTGCATTTTCCTTTTGCAGTAAATCCAAGGCAGATTGCTTTTGTCTCCTTGAACAGGAGACAACCTTGACTGACCTCATACTCATCCCAGATAGTAAAGCCTATAATGTGGTCAGACATCTCAAAACAGCTGGCACACCCTGATTTGGTATCTCCACTATTTCTCCAATACCCCATCATGTGAAAACATTTTTACTTTGACAGGTCCCTCTGAGTTTGCAAAACCTTCTGGACTTCTGCAAGACCCTGTGTAAAGGATGTGAAAACAGAGTACAGTAGAGTGCCAGCCTTATCATGGAGGAAAGGCCAAAAATCTTGCAAGAGAGATGGTAACATCACTGAAAATATATGAGAATAAGAACTGCCATCCTAAGTAACCTAAACACCTCAGTGTTACTACTTTTGAAAGGCTCTCTCCTTTTGGACCTTGGCCCTGCCTATGTGTACAAGTAAGTGAATGGAGGCAAATGTAATAGGACTACTCATGCATAAAGCTGGTCACATGCATTAACGCTGGCAGGAACAAGGACTTTCTTTTCATACTTACACTAGAGGATAGTAAAAGAAATGCTGCTCAAAGAAATCCATCAACTAATTCAAACTCTAAGCTAGCTACTTCAGAACCTCATACAATGGCCACACTCAATGGGTCCATTGAAGACCTGGAGACGCAGTAAAAACAGTTTTCTTTTTGAAGAACATTACGGGATCAATATAGTGCCGTGGATATTAGGAAAAGTCACTTTAATAAAAAGGAAATTGCACATAATGTAACAAAACAATTGCTATTTGGAAGGCCCTGAAGAAATGGAACAATGTAATATGATATTTCTTAACTTCATTTCCCATCCATTGCAGAAATCATAACAATAAAGTTTTCTGCATAAGCAACTTCATGAGCTGAAAGAAGAGAATGTATAATTCCTTTCCTTGGACCAAGCCAAAAGAAATGAAGAAAAAAATTGATTCTTCTCTGTTAGCCTCCTGTGTAAAATTTTTCTCCTTATCATCTCATCTAGTCATATCTTTCTGCAGTTTGAATTACCCTCTTTTCCTCAATCTGGTAAGGCAGTGAAAGGATGTTTGTTCTGCTAATTAACTTTATTACCCTGATAACTCCCTGCAGCCTTTGACGAAAACAATTACCGTTCCTTCTTTTTTTTTTTTTCCCACTGGCAAAAAAAAAGAAGAGGAAAAAAAGGAAAAAAAAAAAAAAAAAAGACGACTATTAATTAGAAACGAGGCCCCGGTCCCTGCCATGTTAGCCTGCCACGTTCTCAGACCCTCGAGCGGGATAGCATTACATTGTCAGTAGTAATTTAGCTCTCATCTGTCTCTGCTAATTATTGTCACATTCATCAAATTCATCAACAAAAGTGCTCTCAGAAGGATTGCATATTTGCAGTTAATACAGCATAAACTGGTATTACCCATCACCACATTTGTGATGATGAGAGGGACACAACTTATTCATCCCTAATTAGAGCAAGCTGGGTAATTAATTATACATTCCGCCTTATTACTTCTGAGTTCCCAGATATTGTTTGTCTAAAAAGGGGGAGAGAGAGGAAGAGAGAGAAGCCTGAAAATTAAAAAAAAAAAAAAAAAAAAAGGGAAAAAAAAGAAGGGGGGAGAGGGAGAGGAGAGAGAGAGAGAGAGAAATGTGTGATGTGTTTTGTCACATGTGCTATGCCATAATTCCCACCTGACAAACTAGCTGAATCAGTAGAAAATTGCAAGTTGTCAGCAGCAGAATAAACTGCTGTAATAGCTGATTAATGATCAACACCTGTGACAGGTGCTACATGGGACTGTAAACTTGGTGTGATTAACAGTCACCGGACGAATAAATATTAGTGACAGTCAGTGGAGAGCGAGTTTGTGTGTTTTAAGAAATCTCACACATTACAGTTATTGATATTTCTTTTTGGTAATTACCTGACAACACTGGAAGTGTGTTTTAATCCAGTATGTTTGTTTCTCGTCTCTTTATTTCAGAGTTCAAAATGATGTTTTGACAAGATGACCTCACAAAGTTCACATCTGTGGACAAATTTAGAATGGTCACAAATGCTTTGTTCCATGTCCAGCTCATGGCAACACTCCCAACTATTCTTTCGAGGAACTTAAATATACCCATATATAAGCCTAAAGAGATAAAACCATAAATATTGTTTAAGTATATACATTTTCAAAGCCTGTAATTCTAAGAGTCAACTCAGTTTTGTTTCTTATGTCAGTGGTTAGGACATACAGAACTGCTGCAGGAAATCAGTATTTCTTTCATTTTACCATCAAAGATGCATGAATTTCTTCTGAAGGACAATTTCATTCTCATTAATTAGACTTAGAAAATTCCCGTTACAATGGGGCATGAAAGTTATCCGTTCATGTGATTGCTCTATGCTCAGCACAGTAGTATTTAATCAATTCCTAGATACAACTAGAGCTATATCAGGGTACTCTTTGGATAGAATAAACCACATTTTTCATCTTTGTGCATGGTTACAGATATGCTGATTAGGTAAAATATATATTCTTGTTCAAAAAGACATGTATTAGAAAGTGAAAAGACATGAACACAGACTCAGAGAAGCCAGTAACTTCAGATTTTGCCAGCAATCCAATGCCATTCTCAAACTCTAAAAATGATAACAACACTGTCTTCCTCTACCAAGTCTTTACTGGGCCAAAA
>VWZS01004114.1:2178777-2337198 GCA_013397075.1 Rhabdornis inornatus | reverse complement strand
AAAAAAAAATATCATGATTTCAGAGTTTTGCCCATGCATGTGAAAGAAACTAATTGTTGGTCAGATATATCTAATATATCACCCTGTCCATGTGACTGCTCAGCTGTGTTGCTGTGTTACATACTTGGTCTGTTAGGAAAAGAAAGCTCAGCATTTTCCTCAGAACAACTTTTTGGTATAGCCAGAAGTAATTAAATACATGTCATTAAATGTATCCTACCTGCCAAGATTTATATGTATCATGTAGCACATTAGGAGATATCGAAAGGAGTAAAAGGCAAGGAAATTACTGCTTATATAATTTCCTGAAGAGAAATAATAATAATGTATGTATTTTCCTGGAGCAAAAAATATTCCAGTCATTTGAACCTTTAATGGAAAACCCTGAACACATGGAACTGAGCTGTTGCTTCTCCTCCCAGACTCACAGTCGTGCATCCATAACAACCAACTGGACTTTTCCATTCCATGTTTTCTAACAACAGCAGAAAAAATAGCTTTCATTCCTTGGTCTAATTGATTACCAACCTGCTTTTAGGCATGAACTGTTACACAAACTCTTCTTTCAGATGTGGACAGCAGTGGGGAAGGGCTTCATAAAAGGGTGGCATTTAGGTCACCTGAGAATCTCCCTGTATGAAACAACTTCCCATGAACTTTCCCGTCATTCTTTTACAGTTGAAATAAGGATAGCAGAGGAACTTAGAGAGAGAACATGAGTACTATTTCCAAAAGCCCCAACAATTGAATAATAGTTTAAATACATCTAATATCTGCCCTTTAAATAATGAAAAGAAGGTTGGAATAATATCCAATCTGCTTGTAAGGAAAATATTATTTATATATATACTTTTTTTTACCAAAGTGTGTCTTTCAATTCTTCATTTTCATTTATTCCTGCACCAGAAATATAAAAGTCCCAAGCAACGCATTTACCAAAAAAAAATGCAGAGAGATGAAAATACATTTTGTGGATAATAGTTTGCTAGGTGTAATACTTTTGTTTTCTGATTAATCTCCAGTGTAGCAACCTGAAACACAGAAGCAATAGCTTGAAAGCTTTATGCAAAACATATGTAAATTTGTTATGCTTTAGTACAGATACATCTGAATAGGCAGCAGTGCCACGAGCCAGCAGCCTCGGAAGGAGGCCAAGCCCACATCCAGATGCCACTGATAGACAGACACTGTGTGGCATCAATGCTCCCAGCTGCCAGGCTCACCAGGCTTTTTTTACAACATTTGACTGCACGAGACCTTGCAAAGCTCTCTACTGCTAAATCATAATAACACACAGAAACAATTCCAGTGAGTATTAAAAAAAATCTAACAATAATAATAAAAAAAACCCCTTAAAATAAATATTTTCCTACAAGCAATTGCTATCTGGAAATTGAATTATCACTTTATTGAACCAAAGAGAGCAAATAAGAGTCTCAAAAATAATGCTGAATTTAACAACAACTTTTAAGGTGGTTTTGCATCTTTCAATACTGTATTTTATGAAATTGAATCCATTATCTGTTCCATATACAGAGACATAAGTTTAGTCTTTAACATGAAGAGTGGATATAAAACTCAAGTGGAGAGATCAATTTGCTCCAATTTGCTGTGCTTTGGAACAATTTGCAATTTGAAAAGTATATTTAAAAAAAAAAGAAAGAAAAATGGAAACTATCAAAAGACAATGGGATAAAAAATTAATCAGGCCTCAGGAGAAAAAGAACCACTCCTTCCCCTGTAAATTAAAAACCTTGTTATTTCTCTTTACTTAATATGTTGCAAATCTGATTTAGCAAGTAATTCTCATCCATTCTTTAAAGTGGAGCAAGTGAAAAAAAAAAACTAAGCAAGTTTCATCAGGAAAGCAGCCATTATGAGCTATCTGACTCAATTTAAGTAAAATGAATTTGGGATTACAATTCAATATCACTGTCACTCATACTGTTCAGGCTATGAATCAATCATAAATAGGCTTCAAGACAGATATCCCTTTGTTTAGCAATAGTTCACCAAAATTTTTAGAGTAGCAAATTTCCTAAGAGAATTTTGGATTATTCACTGACTCATAGAATATACGTTATCAAATTTCATGTGGAAAGCAATGTGTGTCTGAAGCAAACATACTGAATTCATAAGCAAATCCTTTATCTTCGAAATCACACAAAAGCAACAAAGAATTACCCCCCAAAAATTACAGGAGATCTTGACCAGATCTACAGTATTTGCAAAGTTCTCCTTTCATTCATTCCCAAATGTGAAGAAAAATATTTGAGAGAATGCTGGTGTCACAAATCTTAGAAATGTTACTTGTTTTCCATAGCTACTTCTAGCACAACAGGGCAAGGACAACCAGCATAAAATCAGAACAGTCTGAACAAGCATAGCTCTCATTCTCTTTTGTTCATGTCACTGCCTTTACCTCTTCAGAAAAGAAATAAAAATTAATGATTCTTGAACTGTATTCTGGGACATCTTGGCTTTTTTGTTCTTCATTCTACACTGTTAACTATGTAATTTCACCAGCATCTCAGCGTCACATCCACACAAGACTTCCAAGATATTAACTTGATTTCTTTGTACAACTCCTTTTCAGAAGTCATTTGCAAAGCATCTGCAGCGTCTAAAGGAAGAAAAAAATACTCAATTCACCTGATGAAGATAGAAAATTGTAATTACAGACCATCCGACAATTTTGATAATTTCAGCAAGACAGCTTGCTGAAAACTATGTCTTTTAGTATAGAAAAATCACACAGAGTTGCTCTGTAGTGGTCTGTGGTGCAGAACTGCACAGGGAAGAATTGTGAAGAAAACCCAGCATTTTTGGCACAGGATCCCGTGTTTGCAAGAGCTTAGTGGTGCTCCTTATGGGCTGAAACCTCTGTGGGTGGGATCCCACTGGTCCCCTTCATTACTGGTAGCAACCTTTCAAGTCCATGTGCACAAAGAAGTTCCCACCTTTTGCTTTGCAGAAAATCTGAATGAGGAGATACACCCACACTCCACAGCAAGTAAAGATTTCAGGAATACTTGATGCCACCATGGAAAGATAGCTGAGGGAATACCTCTGGGGCAGAAACTTGGCCAAAATCCTGACTTTTGAGATGGCTGCCTACTTTTTCCATAGGATTTTTAAGGATCTTAAACTTCTTGAACAACCTAATATTTGTCATCTTGAGAGTAATATTCTTTCTGCAAATGAATAAAAATGTAGGCAGCTAATAGCATTTTTTTTCTCTTCAGTATTTTTCCATATGAAAGTATGATTCCACACACATTAATGTTCAATTGAAGAACTCTTAACTGAGTTAAGAGGTCAAGTCCAAGGTATTAATTAATTTTGAATGAGTGGTCATTCCTAAAATAAAACCAGACTTTAGCATATTTCAGTATTTTTTCTTAGATTTTCCATTTGCACATATGTTGCCTATAACCCTTAAAAGTTGAACACTCAAAGATTTTTAACCAGAAGGATCAGCATTTCCCCCAGATGTCCTTATTAAAGAGATGCAAATATATTTTCTTTAACAGCAGCATTAATTGCTCTACAAGCTTCAGTGTGTTGTCATTGAAGCATCATTCAAGGAAAGACCTGCACCCATGAAATGCTCATCGATGGAGTCAGCAGTTAAACACGAGCAATAACACAGCAGATATGGCTTTCATGACATGGCACTGCTAAAACTCCTGATGACTCTTCGCACGATTACTGAAATGACAACTGCATGTCTCACAGTGGGGAAAATACAGGACACAGTAAGTGAGCAAAATCTAATCTTAGTTACCCCAACATGCACTGGAATAAAGTCAGTGACTTCAGTGAAGTCATTCACTGGACGTTCATCCTTACACTTGGTTCTCTCCTGAGCAGCAAACAGCTTAAGGAGACAAACATCAATCTCCATATGATAAATACTCCCCACATGATACTTTAGTTTTACTTTATAATTCTTCACACGACTTTTTTTTTCAATACCAGGATGAGGAAAACACTGCTTATAAAAAGGGTTTTTCCAGAAGTGAGTCATGTTGAACCCTGAAGGAAAAAGTCATCTGGGAGAATGATTAACTGCTTTGAAAAACTAACTTAACCATTACACATATTGATCCTGCTACCATTTTTATGAAAAGCAGTACATGAATTGATGGAAGCTGAGATAGAATAGAATAGTACTTATCTGACATACGGTTGGTGTCTATATTTAGGAGATGACACACAAACACAAGACTAAATCAAACTGCAGATTGAGAAAAGGGCACCTAACAAATGAGTAAGATGAATCAGCCAAAAATGCAGCTTTTTGCTATTTTAAAGCATGTTACTCACCTATTTTTGACCATAGCACCTTCTTAGAATGACAACATTTAAATATACAGAAACATTAAAAAAAAATTTCTATATGTGCCTACACATTTACATGCCTGCTTCTCCCCACAAATACTCTTTGCCACTAATTCTTTTCTTCCACTTAATTGAACTGTGAGCTGTGCAGGATAAATGTTCTTTCTT
Source organism: Rhabdornis inornatus (assembly GCA_013397075.1). Lineage (NCBI taxonomy): Eukaryota > Metazoa > Chordata > Aves > Passeriformes > Rhabdornithidae > Rhabdornis > Rhabdornis inornatus. The sequence goes on along the minus strand of VWZS01004114.1, from coordinate 2,332,686 downwards.
TCTTTCTCATTACACATTTTATTATTCTTTCTCATTACACATTTCTTGAGTAAGTGCACTTGGACTTCATACTGAGCAAGGATTCCTCAAAATGTTGTATAATAATATAAGAATATGGATGCAGTATTTACACAGTTTACCTGATACAGGTCCAGCGTCAGATTTTAACCCTGTTTACAATCACACTATGAAAGGGATGCATGTCAAAGCAATAAGCAAACCAATCTTGCTTGCATTATAATTAGACTCAGCTAATTACTGAACATTTGCCTAAAAGTCACTAATATCTACAAACCAGGAAGTTAGATTCTGATGCATGCTTTGATGGATACAATGTTCTAGGATTAAGACTTTTAAAGCTTTGCAAACATTAGGAGCCAATTTGCGTCCACTTGTACAGGACCACAAGGAGCCAAGAGGACACACAAAGAAATGGACAGAACAGGGAAGGTGGTCCCTGGGCCAGCCCTTGCCCTGTTCTGGGCAGACAGGAGATAGAAGGAAGTGTTAGAAAACTTCTGCACAGAAATCATTGCTTATCAAAGAGAAATCCATTTCTTCTGTTACTCGAGGCATTTCAAGCCCTCCAAGTACTCTTTGGGTTTCAGAAACAGGGTATTAGAAACACATTTTGGACTGCATTTCACTGGGTGCTTAATGTGAATGGTTTTAATTTTTGTAGCAACTCTTTCTAAGGTTGCCACAACCATTAACACCACATTTTAAACACACTACTGGAACAGATTCACAGGATTTAAAGGAAAGTTCCTGTCTACGTACTTTGCCTAGCAAAATATTACCTGCAAAACTTTGGTAGAAAAAACCATTCCATTTTAAATACTAGAGTACAGCAATTTAACAAATTATTAAACACTTGAAGAAATCTTGGCATGTGTAATGGAAAATATAGGTCCAAAAATGAGAACCCAACCCCTCATTAAAAAAAACAAACAAACAAATCACCTGTACCAGTATTTTACTTTATCCAAACAAATTCCAGGTCTTCCCCATGAAAGAGCACTGTCACAGGACCTTTATAAGGATGCTTAAAAGCAAACGAATGACCAGAAGTAGCAGCTCCTCGTACTCCAGGCCTCCTAGAAGAAAAGTCAATCTCCTGGGACACTGAACAGCCACAATCGTGGAACACCGGGGAACAGGCACAAACTCCAGGGAAATCCTTCCCCACTCTCCCAAAACTTCCCCAGCCTGGCCTTGGCTTTCATGGCAAGCTCCATCTAGTTCTGCTTGCTGGCTTGATAAATTTCTCCTTCCAAGAAGGGAATTTTATTTTAAAAATCTTATTGTTGTACACCTTGCATCAATCTCACAGTTTTATACAAGAACATATTTAACAGATATATGCTTCGGATTTGTTGAAATTTCCTGAGAATGGCTTACTCGTGATAGGAAAATTATAAAATGCTAAGAGATACCACTGCAGAAGAAATTCACATGAATGGGGAAGAAAATTGATAAAGAAATTTTTTTATTTTTTTAATCTGGAGAGACACAGAAGGGATAAAAAGTTTGGATCTGCAGTTAGGCTTCCCAATGATTCATATATGAACAGATCTAAGGATCTAAGGATAATAATGATTCACATGCAAATTTTGTATCTTAAAATTAAGTTTTGGAAAATATAACAACATAATAGTGCAAAAATAGGTGATTACTTTGACTCAACTACACAATTTGCCCACCATAAAAGGGTACAGCTACACTTATATCTGAAATAGTTTTCCATGTGATTTAGAGAAATAAATAAAATGTAACTTTTTAAGCTTTAGTTTTAGCTTTAATTTGATGAACATGCAATCAGTATGTGCATATTCCAGATTAATCTTTAAAATAGTGGGTTTTTCCTCATTCTCCAATGCTTAGACCAGCAATTGTTCCACAGAAGCAAGTACGGACAATTGGAATTATTTTTAAAATTAGTACTTAAATTTTAGTGATATTAATATTTTTGCCCTATTATATAAATTAAATTTAAATTATTTATTTATTAAGCTGAGCCACTGAATATTTATTCACATTCCAGCTAAGGGAATCAGTAAAAATGTAAAATATAAAACATATGCAATTTTAAGATGGTATTGTACTTCTGAAACATTTTGGTAAGAATATTAGAAATATCTTTTCCAATGAAGACCTACAGTGATGTTTTGAAGAGTGACAGTGTGATCAGTCAAGGAATCTGATTTTTGAATTCTTGTCCAAACAAGTCCAATCTACATATCATTATTGCCTTCTAAAAAGAGAATTCAATGGGAGCTATGTCTCTAAAAATTGAAGAACTAAGCAGTACAAGGTGCTATTCTAAAACTTTTAAATTTTAATGACATACATTATTTTTGCAAGGGTACGGAGTCCACGGTTTCATTAATTTCCTTCTTAAACTAGTGAGAAAAAGGTGATTTGGAGTGGGGCACATACATTAACATGATGTTGGTTTGAAAGGTTGTTCTGAACTCAGGTTCAGCCCTTGAGCCCATGAGCAACTCCTGGAGGTGCTGAGTGCACTCCTTATGCTTCAGGAAGCCAAAGGCAAAGGGAGGGGCTGCACAGACTGCAAGACCTTTGAGGGCAAAATTGACAACTAACCCAGTTAAAAATTATAATTATTACATTAATTTTGGTCTGATAGCCTCATTATTTAATTTCCATGGTGCATATTTGCAAGCGCTGACAAAATGTCTCTATCTTCCCAGCTTCTCTAAGGACAAGAGCACAGAACCATCATGCAACATAATTTATGCAACCCCTCAGACAGGGGTATGAGGTAAGGGCTGCCTGGGTCCAGCCATGGCAGGCTTTTTTATGAATATCAGCAGCTCATGAATATAAACAGTTACAGAAAAATAAAATTTATAAAACCTAGACCTGGGAACAAAAATCTCAGAGATCAACAACTCCAAAAGAATCTAGTGTCGCATTCCTAAGAATGTCAGATTAAACTAACATGTGCCAGTCAATATTGGTACACTGTGACCCTTGACGCCTCCTAAGCAAAACTATTAAGTCCAACATTTTCTCCTGTAAGCACTTATCTGTAAGGATGGCTAACATGTCCTCTAAAGCAGATATTGAAACTGATTGGACAATAGGTAGATACCAGACAGGGGCCTGGGGGCCGACCTCTAGAAATAGGGGGAGAAAATCTTAATCTGCAACACAATGCAGCTCTCTTGAAACCCTATCATTTTCACTTCCCATGTGTCTGCAGCCTGACTGTGAATGGATTTGAAAAGGAATGGTTAGTGCTGAAAATTGGATCAGAGCTAACATTCTCTCATTTTTATCAGCAGCTGCCAAAGGTCATCTGACATAATAGCTGATGAATTCAAGCCCAGTGGATTTCATTTGCAATTTTCAATTTACTGAGGCCTCCAAACCCCACAGTGATAAAAGCTTCCCCTATCGTGGCCTGTCACAAACATCAAGAAACTGCACAAACCCACAAGAAAGAAATAGGAGAAAGCTGTGCATCATCACAGTTACAGATAAGGAGAACAGGAAGAAACAGTATCATGTAGAAAGGTGTGGAGCAGCATGTGTGGTTGAGTTTCTAAATGCCAATTGTAATGAAAAGACTATGAAGAGCAATCAAATAACTTCTGCAGAATAACATCATGATTCCCCTCCCCCCGCTTCAGTTTCAAAATTGCCTTCTAATCTCTTGCTTGACATCCTGAAGATAAAAATGAAAGTGAGAAAACCCTGTTTATTTAGACATGGAAAGTATTGTACCGTTGATATATTTACTGTAGTTTTGATTTACAAATTCCTGCTATTAAGAGACCTATTATCAGAGAGACTATGTCAGCACCAAAGAAGGAAAGCTTTTGTTTGCTGGCAGATGGACTGTAGATCTTTACTTCTGATCCACAGGGAACACAAATGAGTCCCAGTCCATGGGTGCTGGAGGTTTCAGAGTCCACTCATCCACATCCATACATTCAGAGACTTTTCCATATGCAACTATGGTCACCCTAGATCTTTGTCACATCAACATTGTGAGAAACTTGCACGGGATCCTGTTCCAAGTGATCAGGGAAAATAACTAAATAAAACTCAAAGCCCTTCATACTGGAAGGAACGTCTTTTGCTAAGAGGCCAAGTAGCTCACATTCTCTGCCTGTCCATGACTGCATGATAAAAGAATATGTACAGAAAGGAGAAGTACTGTTTCACCTGTAAAAAAAAAAAATCCAGACCCTAACCCCCAATTTCAAAGTACTAATTCAATCCCAGGAGCAGCATTTGAAGCCACCATCTGCCATGTTTATGACTACTTTCAATTCTACTACACACATTGCAGCGGTACAAACTCAAGTTTCTCCTTTTAGTAATCTCAACTAAGTCAAATAAACAGGAAACACAAATACTGCCAGCTGGATTCTACTTGGACTCAAAGCCAAGGATGCAAATAACTCAAAGATGTTTCTACTGTGAAAAGCCCTTGGTTAGTGCAAAACATAAAATCAGAGGAATGCCAAGCATAGACATTATACAGTGAATAATGGCACATTATTCTGTGCTTGGAATAGTTCAGCTTGTCTTTTGAAAAGTTATAAAGACCCCAGAAGGAGAATTGCTTATGATGATTTGATGTAGATAAATAAGTATCACAGGATAACCTGAGTTGCAATGGACCCAGCACGATACAGTCCAACTCCCTGCCCTGCAAAGGTTATGGTAGTAAGCAGCTCATCCGAGCATTGGCAGGTGAGTTAATGTAACTGTTAATGTCAAAAGAAAATTTACAAAGATATTTTTCCTTATTGAGCCTGATAATTATAGTTTCTGTATTATTTCAGGAAGGTGGTGACAAAGAAACCATGTGTAGATATAGACAGCACTTCCAGGGAGAGGGAGAGAATTGCCAAGGTGCTCCACCACAGTTCTGCTGTATGTGCACAGAGCAGCCACATACCAGAGCAGCACTGAAAAATGTTATAGCACTAGTACTGGCATTTGTTTTCAACACCTAAAAATATGATACACTCCTTTCTACAAATACAAAGAAGCCCAAATATATTATATTGTAAATAGAATTATATCTTGGACAGAACAAAAGTGGAAAAAGATGAAATAAGGGTTGTAAAGAAAATGCCATGGGTGTCTAGAGATTAGGGCATGAATATTAATAACTTCCTTCCTTCCTTCCTGCCTCCCTTCTCAGAAGCCTCCAGAACTCCAGTTTATGGGGCAAACAGACTATCCTAGCCCTCCCAGAAAAAAAAAAATATAAAATGCTTTCAAGCTGGAATTGGCTTTTCTTTACAAGACTTGCCACACCTGATGCCAGCAGATAAATTAATATCAAGAATTCATACTAATTCCAACAGCTTTGTTAGCATTTACAGTGCCAATAGGGAAAAAAAATCTTGTTGTATAACTATTCCACTCAGCATTGACTAAAAATGGTCCATATTACATTTTAGTCTGCTGTCCTAGAGGGCTGCAGGTCTTCCATGTGTCTGTTCAGTCGTTAGTCATCTTTTCTACTGCTATAAAGGTCTTTGTGTAAGAATCAGGAAGTCCTGGGATCTAACACTACCCCTGGCATGGGATATATACAGCCTTGGCTAAATCACTTCAGCTGAGATCTTCAATATGCTCTCTGCAAACTGCGAATAAAGTCATCAGTGCAGGAGTAGAATTAATGATTGAACAACTGATGAAGTCATATAGGGGTTAAGTATCTCTGACCATTCATTCATGAGTGATTTGTAATGATCACAAGCAGAGGTAGTTTCTGGTTTCTTCTCCTTGGAATCCCTCATGCCTCAAGTTCCAGAATGGCTTCACATCTCTTTTGAAAGCAGGACACAGCTGGCATGAAGATAATTCTTTGGGAAAAAGAGCCCAGTATTGGTGGAGTGAAGTCTCACCTGCTGAGTCTTGGTTAGAGAGAAAAGACAATGAGGGAGAAGACTGAAAATATGCAACCTTATTCATCATCACCAAGTTCTCAGCTGTTAACTGACAAGTTCATATATGAAAGACTTAGCAAAAAACGTTTGGCACTGGAAAATCAAAAGCTTCTACCATGCAGAATTAGCAAAGATATATTACAGGAAAGAAAGTTATTAGAAGCACGGTTTCATAGAGGATAAAAATGTGAACATTAAATGAAAAGTGCTAAGTTAAAATGTACTTTTCATCTTCATCCATTATGTTATGACCACGAGCTAGAGCTGATCCGATTAGAATGTTTACTGACATTAAAACAATGTAGATTCGTACACGGCTGAGGAGTTATTAGTCTGGCATAACTGAACACATTACTCAACAATACAACCAGAGTCTATTTATAGTAATTCTATTTGTATTAGAAAGATCACGTTTAAAATTATGTGCTTTAACTCACTTTTACATCAACCTTTTCATTTTAACCAGCAAATTATTATTTCAAAGCATTTATCATCCTTCTACTTTAAATAAATCTGAAAAATATTTGGAGTTATAATTTGCTTAAATTCTGCTACTTTATAAATACATGGAAACTTCATTTATGAATAATAATAACTGATACTACATAGTCTGGAGCGTCATTTCTGTTCATTTATCATCATCTGAAGATGATCTGCAATATCTGCAAGAAACATCACTAGCTTTAATAGATTTGGAGAAAAATAACAGCTTTGATCATGGTTTAGAAATAATGAAGTACAATAAAACAGGTCCAATCCAGTGATCATCTGAGCCTCCTCACTTCTTAATGAAGCAAATGACAACTGCAAAACTCTTGTAGGATCTGGCCCTGGGCACTTACAAACATACTGTGGAAAGTCAGTCTGACCTTCAGCAGAGTGAAATTGGAAAGAAAACAATTTTCTTGCACCTCTGTCTAGTGAGATTCAATTATCAGTGTCTGATCTTGTAAGGCATCAAGCACCCTCCTGTGAGCTCCTCCAATCCCACTGAAATCATCACAGGGAGCTGAGGGTACTCACAGCCAGGCAGGACTGGACCCTAAGACAGCAGGAAGCCACATGTGGCCATGGGCTGGCCTGAGCCAACCACCACTAAACAGTGAGACCAGAGAGATCCAGGGATCTGGGATTGTATGGAAAATGCTCCATGACTGGGGAACATTTGTTACATTAAAATTTAAGCTGTCTCTGTCACTGCTTATTTTACTGTTATTGTGGCAATACAGTTCTAGTCTTATAAACTCAGGGCTCCTCTCCTGCAACTCTGGACTCTAAAATGGCATTGGAAAAATGAGTTTAGCTGCTTCAGTTTAGCCCTTCTATCAGAGAACGTATCAGAAAAATGTGCACAAATCATCTCTTACAATTCACAGATGCATTTCATGATCTGTTCCTCTTCCCCAGCACACAGGAAGAACACCACCACAACACAGCCTCCACCACAGCCTTTAACTGGACTTTTATATTACTTGTTATTTTATTACTTTGATATATGATACTAATGTTTCAGGAAAAACACACCATACTAAAATTAAATATATGTTCTGCATCGTATCTTCAGTCTTGAAGAAAAAAATGCTGCTAAAGGCATGACCCATATCAATACTCCAGTTAATTTTAGGAATTAAATTAATGTGTGCTATTGTTCACAACACTGACGTTAGAAATGACAGACCTCCAACTGAGAAACTTGAAAATATTGCTACTGTCTCACCTAATTAATAATGCTTATCTAAAGTAAACTACACCAGTTTCTTTACATCCAATTAAAAATTATTTGAGAGGCAAGTATGAATACAGGCAAATATCACTCAGTGTAGGAACCTGAAGGAGGTTGTCCAGTTTTCTCTGTAATAATTTGAATAATATTTACTTTAACAGTACATGTCTACTAAGTATAAGGCAATACAGTTTAGATCAGTTTTATGAAATACTCTGAGAATTTTTGCGTATACAGAGTTGTTATTTACCTGTGAGGTTTGGCATGATAAAAATAGCACACCAAATTATAAGCAGAATTAAAAATTATATACTGTAATTTATCAAGGAAAACCCGTATTATTTTCATTTTTCTTCATTATCTCAGTTTTATCTTGCAATAATTTACTGTATCCTAGTAAGTATTCTGTTAAACATCAAAAAGTAAATAAGCAATAGTTTCTCAAAAAGTCTTCCTCCCTATATTAATATACTTCTTTAATGCTACGAAAACCAATAATTTTACATAGAGTCCCTTCTTGAGTCACATCTTGATGACAAAATATCAATTAGAGCTGCCTAATTTCCATATAGGTTATATCAATAAAAGTGTAGCAACTTCTCAAATACATGTGATCTATGAATTTAGTAAATAATAATATTTCACAGCACAGAAGTGGAGAATATAAAAAATGTACTGAATACAAAATATAAAGTGTTCACTATTACTCTGTAAATCCTTCACTGCAATGTCTAAAAAATAACAATCTAGTATACCATTAACCTATCCTCCTTCCAAATTACAATTATAGCTGCAAATTTTAATGAGAAAACCCAATTAATTTTTTGCCACCAATAAAATTTCCTTCTATTACTGAAAGTTTTGCTGGAATAAAAGCAGCTAGATTAAGACTATAGCAAATGATTCACATCTCTAAAAGCTTAACAAAATTTAGCTCTTCTGAGAAATCCATATATCTTCATGGGGGCAACATTAGTTTTTCATTAACAAAACTTTTTCATCACTTATGGAAAAAATTAGACTATCAGGATTTATGATAAGACAGAAATTTGGGGTTTTTTCACACTAGAGACCCTTCAGGGATTTGTTTCACAAAAGAACATGAGATGTTCTTGGTGAACTCTAGTGGAGACCTATAAATTTCCTTTGGATTTTCTTTTTGCCTTTTTTTAATTTAAGGTTCAATTATTACAATTATTTAAAAATATATTTGCCTTTAGTTTCTATTTTACCCTACCATAATGGTAAATTATATTGGGATAAACAAATGAAAACACTGCAAGTACCTTTGAAATTTTTTGTTCCAGCTTTAACTATGAGATTTTGAAATCACTGAAAGAGCACACAAGATCTCACAGGAATTATTAAACCAAATTTTAAGTTCCTTTAATTTCCTACTGTCAACTATTATGTGAATGATAATGTGACAATCACTACTATAGATATGACAGACAGAAAACTTTTTAAAGTCATTTCCCAAGAGTTCAAAATGTAGGGAAATGCCAACGTTAAGATTATCCAGTTAATCCAGTGAAACAATTAAGGACTATGACATTATCTTCTACTAAGTATACCAAGACATGTTGAAAAATACTGACTATTAGCACCTGAATGAAATACAGCAAATGTTGTTTAGAAAAGCTGAAAAGAGACACTGTATCCTGTAAGTGGCACATCTGTTTTGTTTATCTATATTCATATTGCTGACATGAAGCACATATCACTGTACCTATACATAATTGCATAAATCCTGAAAAACTACTACTAACCTTATAATCAAGATATTTAAACATTACAGCTGCTTTCTCATTCCCACAATATAATGACTAACTGCCACTAACAACTGATCATTATCATGAGGCTGGGGCAGCCACAGCCATGAATCCAATTCAATAGTGCCCAAAGAGGGTAGAGTCCTAATCTTGTTGAAATTATTACAAATAAATCAGGGAAATTAGTCTCAGTGGCAAGAACGGAGTTAAAAGTACTGAAGATGCAAAGGAGGACTTCCTAAACACCTAGTGTGTGTCAAAAGATGATGACCCAGTGACAAAAAGGAGAAAAGTTTCCTTCTCTTTGAAAAAACAATGTTGGTTTATGTAGTTCAGGATTCTTTTTACCCAAGCAATACTAAACTCTGCATTATGAGTCAGATCCTCAGAAGGTGAAGACAAAAACTGGCCATGTTTCGATGGCTATAAAGCTTAGGTTTTTCAAAAGAGCTAAACCACAAGAGATAAATGATGAACAAAAACTGAAATGCAATTAACCAGTTCATGGCTAGTTATCCCTTTGAATATTGGTCTGAGTCTGCCATCAATCACATTTTAGGCTCCATTCGTCTTTACCAGAATCTAAACTGTTTCCCAAAGTTTACCCACACACAGCTTCTGAACACAAATGTCAAATCAGTTTTAGGAGGACCCTGCCAAATGGTGGCAGCTCACAGGATGTCCTCTGTCAGAAATGTCCTGGTACTCTTGCCTTGCTCCTCTACTTCTGCCTACATCTTGAGCACAGCAGGCCCCACGTTGACCCAACCTATCCTTAGGTACATCTTTCCATTCATGAGGAGAATAATTTTTTTTCTGGCATATCTTCTCAAAACAGTCCATCAGAGAAAGTGATCTTTATCATAGGAAACTACTTTTGAACACTGATTTGTTCAACATGTTAAGACTCTGTCTACTTTCCTATTTGTGACCACTGACAAAGTACAATGCCTTACACAGAACAGTGACAGGAGACCTGCCATCATTCTTGAATTATGATCTGCATCTACCCCCTTTGTCCTATGGAGTGGTGACCTATTGCAACAAGGATCTTTGAAATAAAAGCTAACTTAGAAATCCATTTCTCTAAAAGCATGGAATTTTAAGAGCCTTGATTCTGCATTTCATTAGTCAGCTTTACTTATTCATTTCATGGAAAATATAGCCTATTTTGGTTTAACTTTTTCTCTGATGCCTCCCTTTAAAGATATGCTACATGTGATGTTTATCTTTGATCAGACTTACTCAGCAGATAGTAGCAGCTTTTGTTTTCAAAAAGTGACCAGAGAATTGGTTTTCTATCAAGTGTGTAGTTAAGACACCTCATACATCTCTGTTTTTCTGTACTTCTCTCATTCTCTGCCAACTGGTACCTCAGTCTTATTGGTATCCAATAATAAGCCCGATTACAGCTAGCCCTAGGAGACATGACAAAAAGAGAGTCCTCATCTTGCATTAATTGCTCGTATTGAAACTATGCCACATCTCTCGAAGCTAGATGTTGCTTAGTATCCCTTTGATATGATAATGACATGCTTCTTAGCAGATGAATATGCAAATTAAAAGCAGTAATTTGGTGGCATGCACCTGCTGACACTGCACTACTATGCTTATGTGCTCCTCTGTAACACTGCTGCTACACAAAAGCATCACAGAGGTAAAATTAAATTCTAATGTCGTATATATTAAACAGATGCTTCCACTTTTCTTTGTATATCTACTTTTTACAGAATTTGCTATTGGAATCTCAGTTCTCTCTACATGCAATTAGTGGACATTTATGTGTCATACACAGAAATGTACTTGGAGCTATTTAAGGGCTCTGTTTTTAAAGAAATGGTTTACATGAACTGCACTCTAAAAGAGATTTTTTTCCCCCCTTCATAGCAGAGAGGCAGAGGATTTTAATCTTGATGCACAAAAGACCTTCATTCATAAAAGAAATGCATACTTGAGCATGGCAGCTTGCAACAGAAAATTTCTGTGGTAAAGATACTGCAGAGTATACACTTATCCAAACTTTCTGATACTGATTATGAAAATCTTCCGATAAGTTCTGTGAATTGACTGTGCATGCTAATCACAGGGAGCCAGATCTGCCCTCAGGTGTGTCCTTGAAGGTCTTTTATATATGAATAAGGTGTTGAGTGTGAAAGTAGAATTTGGTTCCACATTGCCAATATGCTCAGAACCCTGTGAAGCTGATGGTGCCAACAGGCTTGGTCCACGAGGGCACAGGTACCAATGCTGGACTGCCCCAGTTCCTGCCAAAAATGCTTATTATTCCCTGGAGATGGACTAAGTGACCCACTGGAGCAGCCTGTAAGAGAACAAATCATTTCCAAATGTGATAAGCTACGAATGCTCTGATGTTATCAGGCTCAGTGGAGTCTATTTACAAACAGGCAACAGAAGGATGTGAACTGATATTTCATAGGGTTGTAAGAGCTTAGAGGAGATTAAGGAAAATTCTTTTATTTGTGAATTTATATAACTCAGGAAATACATACTGTGCATTTTCCAAAAAAGAAATCAAACACAAAAGAAAGTTTCATAAACTAGGAAACTTTGGTTTTCAGAGGGTTCTTAGCTCTTAATTGGGTGCCTCCACAGGTGAAGGTCTAAATTTCTCTACAGTTCTCTGTGTCTGATGTAGGCTGTGTGGCTCTGTGAGTCTGTGTCTGTTTACAGGCAGGGGGACTGCCCATATCTCATGGCTGTCCTTTACTCCATACCATGGAGTAGCCATTTGGATGTGGAATAGCACACTCTCCCTGCCTCTTTGAAAGAAAACAATTTTATCACAGAAGAGATGTTTTTTCTCCTGGNACAATGGCAAAGCATGTGAATTATTAGAAGTCAGTACAATTTTATTCCCTTCACTCAAGTCCAGACTTTACTCCAAGCCATTTCCCTACTCACCTTACAATTTGAGTTTTCAATGTAATACAAGTTATAATTTAAAAATAAATAACTTTACTTGATCTCTCCTGTCAGTGAAGACAACTTCTCTTTCAAGCCATCTACTGTGCATATAATACATATATTAGTTTCTTTTGAATAGGACTGTGAGAAAGATTCAAAATATGAGGAATTTAAACAGGAAGAATTCAAGTGCTTGAAAATCATTCACTAAATGACAAAGAGTTACAAAGTCAGTGCTTTTTACACACATAAGAACGATGGAAACAGTGCTGGCCCTACTAGAGCTCTTATATCAGTCCTGGGTTGATCCTTGGGTAATGGGTTCCTCTCTCCACACCCCCTGAGGAGAGAAGGTATTGCAGATTGATATCTCTGGTGAACAACAGAATAAGACAAGCTCACTTCAAGTAATGCAGTTCATGTAGAAATACAAGTGAGATATAAAGGAATTTATGTTAAAATAGATTTAAAATATAGATTACTTAAAAATATTTTAAAGGCACAGATGTGTTATTTCTTTCTTTATATTTTTGAGAGTTTCCCATGGTACAGCCTTTCCTACACCATGTGAAGGGGATTTCTGCTAATGACCACTGTATATGAGTACTGCACTATCCTATGGAACACACATTGCTGACCATTTTGTTTCTTTGCCATTCACTCATAATTTTCTCTGGTTTCATTTCTAAGGTTGTCTCTCACAATGAATATTCATTAATGAATCATCTTTCTTGCTATATTTAAACTAATACCTTTTTCAGCAAAATTCTATTCTTGAGATTTATTTAGATCTACAGCATATTTATCTACTGCATTTTACTGGTTCATTTTACTTTGTCATGGTAGTCTTAATTTTCTTTCACAATATTACTGAATTTTTACCTCATCTTCAAATAACACTGAAGCACTTCTTCAGGGTCTTAAAGCAAATTCCACCTTGTTCAAACAGTCTTTACTCTCTGTTTCCTTATGATAATGCAGACTAATAATCTGTGTCAAGCAATTTTCAAACCATATTAAATTTTCTGGATTATTAAATTCTGAAGAGCAAATTCTTTTGAATTCTGAATTCTTCTGCTGAAAAATTTCATGCATAAAAACTTGTGTCACTCATCAAGTCTGTAACTACAACTTTGTATTCCTGTTAAAGTAGCATATCTTCACCAGAGTTGAATGGGTTTTGTCTCAAAGAGTGAGAAACCACTCCCCCCTCCCCACAAAATTGCAAAACAAAAAAAACCACCAACAAAGCCCCCAAAAACCACAAGAAAAGAGCATTTAGACAAAGCAAATAAATTGAAAAAGAAAAATAGGAAAATTCTCTGAATGTTCAGCAGCTTTCACCTTTCACCAGCTTTTCCAGTGATGGTTCTTTAACTTTCTCTAAAATTGACTTATCCTACTCCTTCCCTTCTACCAGAAATGTGCAAAAAGTGGTTCATATATATACACACACACTCAGATGTTTATATACATCCCCTCAGTAGTTATGTTGTAGTTATCCCTTACTATATTTTCACTATGTGTTTGGATCTGTTTTGCCCAGAAGATGTTATTGCATTCTAATATAGCATCACTTCTTCCCAAATATCCACTTGTAATCTTAAAGCACTCCAATTTGTATCCTTTAACGTATTTATAATTCCATTTATAGAGCACATGCCATTTCCTCAGCAGCAGGGGGCATTAGAATTAACAGAAACAATAACTAAACCAAATACATCATTATGCCAAGGAAAGCCTTCAATAAAAACACTGAATTTATATTTAACATTTCAGCATAATTAGAACACAGACATGATGGCAGTATCCTCATCCCCAAAGCTTCAGAAATCACTATTAACAACATTCCTTGTGGATATACCATTTGAAGCAGAATCTCCCCTACTCTGAGCTTTTTAAGATCCTTGGAGTGGTTTAACTTTGGATCCAATGGCACAAAAGATTAAGTGATCCTCAGAATCAAGAGTTTTCATACTGATAATTTGACAGCAAAATAAATCTCATAGAGTGTCTTAGGCAATCTGCTTCCATGACAAAGAGGAAAAGCACAACCAAACCAGACCTGGGACATGGTGACAAAGTGAATAAATTCTGCTGCTAAACAAAATGAATGCCAGGCTCAAGCAGCTACTGCTGGGAGCCTTCGGAGTACTGTTGCAAAATCTGTAAAATTCCCTGAGACCTCAGTTATACCCTACTGCCAGGGGCTCAGGTTCCAAGAAAAAACACAAAGCACTGTGGCAGTGAATCTGAGTGCAAAAGGCCTCTTGCCACACTGGGGCACAAGGCTGGCAAGGATCATGCTGGACACAAAAATTAAGAAGACAGTTTTCTTTTCCACAGTCACCTGACAGCCTAAGGTGAAGTAACAAAATCTTTGATTATAAATCAGAACACTTTCTTAGGTGCATTATTTTGAAGATGTCCCTCAAAATATTTATAATTGCCCTGGGCTCATCTGTGGGGGCAAAGTACACAATTTCATGTGCTTGGAGACAGCTAGGCCGGATAACCATGGGCTCCTTTCAACCAGTAATGGAATTTCACATTAAGCAACAGCAACTTCAAAATATTCACATGACTGCAGTAGAAACAGCTTATGTTACTCAAGAAATCAATCTTAAGAGACTAAGAGCCTTGCAATGTAATAACACTACTTGGTTTCAGCCCCTTCTATGTAGATCTTTTTTGCAGTAAAATGAAAACAGTAAGAATGTCAGATTGCCATTATCTGTCAGGAATTTGAGCAGGAAAACAAAACAGGTTTAGTACAATGATGAACAGTTGTGACAAATCATCAGCATTTTCTCTAGATCCTCATCTCAAAGCAGTTTCATATTTCATCTTTAGACTCTGCATTCCCTCTTACAGGAAGCAAAAAAAAAATCATCCAGTATTTTACACTATGTTACATTTGCACAATTTAAATCACACCTCTCCATAAGAAGTGAAAAAGTTTCAACTTCTTTTGTACACCTGACGCTAAAGTCTTTGGTTCAAAGTAATTTATACTAGCAATTATCAATGATTTATTTTACAGTAGTGCTTGAGGCTTCAGCCACATCATGCTGAAAAATCACACAGAAAAATCTGCTACAGTTGAACTTTTAAATATTACAATATACACAGGTTCTAAACCTGATTTCCCTCTATGTATATTCAAGTAATAAATATGTCTATATCTATTAACACAAAAGAAGCTTCTTTTACATAAACCATGCTTAAGTGAGAGAAGAATTCAGGCCTCATGTTTTTATTCTTACAGCAGTTATACTGTATAGCATTTCCCCACATCACACAGACAGGATATGTATTTTCCATGTAAACATATGTAAAGCCATTGTTGGTGCAGACCCCCTGATTTAGAAATATTAGTATCTTATTAAGTAACCATACTGATGAAGAGAAAGTTTATAATGGTAAAACATACTGCATTAACACCATTAAACATCAATTAATGTAAACAGCTTAGTCTCAGAGCTGTCACTGAATCACTGAATGCACAATGACACAGTGTTACTAATTCACTGTCAGTACAAAGCTATGTACAAATAATCCTCCAGGCTATTCCTTACTGAAAAAAAATGAGAGCAAAGTGTGTGTGACCACTCAGTTGACAGTAGAGCGCTTGTCCAACATTATGTCAGGTTCTTATTCATCTTTCCTTTTCATTCTTTTGGCACTCTCTGCTCAAACTAATTGATGGTGATTCCACTGAAATATCATAGCCTTGTGATTTCTTCTCAGATTTACTGACCTTTTTTTAGCTTTGGGTTTTACATTTTAAAGAGGAAAAAAGGAAAAATTAGACAAACATCCTTCACAGTTTAGCCCACCCACACATCCCTGGGCCAACAGTTCTTCAAGTGCGTGGGTTCACCACACATGAGCTCCACCTGACTGATTTTTACCTGGTGCGTGACCTTCAATTGAAAATTCCAACAGCATGCAACTTGTCTTTGGCAAATGAATTGTAAGTACGCCAGCTGCCAGATGTCTTCATTTTAAAACACCTTCAAAACTGCTTTCTGGCATTGATCCACGGGCAAAACAAGCTAAGCTGTCGCTGTAATTTCTATTCTGCGTGCAGAAAGGGGAGGAAACATAAGATGTGTTGCTTTACATCTCTAAGAACGGTACAAGGCAGTGGGAAAAAACCAACAACAACTCATTACTGATGCGACACATTTTCAGGAAGAGTTTTTCCAGTACACAGAGCATATCCAAAATTTACATAAATATTCACCCTAATGAAATACTCGTTTGAAGTAACATAGTTCTGAACAAAAGGATTGCCTCTGTACCATGGAAATTAACGCCTGTGTCTCCAAATGTGAAGTAGCCAACATATTTTGCCTAAGGTTTACAAAAACTGTTTGGCAAAGGCACTGGAAGGTAGAGGTCTTAATTAAATCTGTGCACAAGACCTGGGATCACATGTTTCCAATTACTTTTGTTCTTTTCTGTTTTTCTGGCTGTTTGTTTCCTTTCAGAATGTGAAATTCATCCCAGGGACATGAGAAGTTTCTGTGTTATTGGCACATCTTTCAAACAAATCTGCACATACTTATTTTTACTAGGCACCATACCAAACATATTCTCCTGTCATAAAAAGTGACAATTTCCATTCACTTTCCTTCAAATACCTAGATTCACCATATTCCATGTGTTGGCTCACCCACACTACTCCAGAGCCTAAAATGAGTCAGAATCACTCCTTTTAGCAACAAATAAAAGACCTCTTCCTACATATAACACCTCCACTTTCTGCCATCGGACTATTAACTACTAGCTCACTTAGCAGCTGTCCAATCACACAGCTGTAATTCTGTGCGTTGCTACAAGCAGAAAAGCCAAGCCAAAAAGTGAAGACATTGTAGAAGACTCACACTTGGAAAGTGATGCTTTATATGGTAATTAACAGCCCTGACTGCCACATCTCCCAGTGCATTTTTTTTTAGGAGAACACTACATGAGAGTGCTGGGTCCTGGCTGGCATTGTGTAGCAAGCTGCTTTGATGCATACAACAAGGATCTGCCATCTACATCTGACAAAAGAGGAGTGCACAGAAACACAATCAGAAGAAGAGGCTCAGAAATCCCCTGTCCTGTGAAGTTGGAGAGAAGCTATTTACAGTAACTAGTCTGAGCTCTGTAGTTCATATACATACACTGTCATGTGCCTGAGCTCTGGGCAGAGGTCACTCTGCCTGGCAATATTAAGAGAGCAAACACTGTCAGTACACAGATTTTTCTACAATGGCATAGAAAAGATTGAATATATCTGACATGCCTGAGTTTCCCTTCAGTCATAAAGCTACAGATATGACTAACTAAAAGAAAACCAAACCAAACTAAAACCCCCAAACCAAAACCAAAAAGACAGGCTATGGAATTCTGTGTGCACTACACCTTGAAACACTTCAGGTATTGCAGAATAAAGAACTTCTTTTTCACAGTTTAATGATCTATTGAATGCACATATTATGTATGAGGATCCCAAAGCAACAGCTAATCTAATTGATTATTTTTTAAATTGAACATATTGTTAAAATCAGAGCTTAGAGACAGTGTCTAATACCTCAGAATAAAAAACAGAATTTCAGAATGACTGCCTGAAACACATGGCACCACTGGGAACCAAAACTACCTTAGGCTCAAAGAATCCAAAATAAGATATGACAAGTATTTCTCTGGCTTTTCAAGGAATCAGAAAGTGCAGACAGGCCAAGTGGCTAAACAGGCGTTTTCAGTCCAGCTGTTAGCTGACATAAAAATTACACATAAAAAGAAAGAAAAGTAATTTTAAAAAACCCCTCAGACTTTTATTTTCAGTTTGAGTTGCAGAAGTTTTCCTGTAATCTAAAAGGCCATTTTACGATGTTTTCCCATATACAGTGTCCTTAAATAACCGTCTAGCTCTTCTGAAGGATGAGGCCACAGGTACTCTGGAATTGAAATTGGTATCTGATATTCTATATCAGATCTCCTAAGATTTGCTGCACCAAGGACTTGTGGGATCTACAAATCACCCATTGGCTCAAAAATGTTATCATGCATTTATATTTCTTTCTCTGAACACATGGGCATGGCATTTCTTGTCAAGCAATGAGGCATCCTTCATGTTTATTAACAGGTACAGAAAGAAAATAAAAGCAAAAGGCCATTTATAGATGTGTTTTTACACTGTTTTCCCCAAAATACACAGTTCTGCTATGAACATCTATTGGAACTGGCAGCAATTCTGAACTTCTACATCAGGTTGAACTTCTACAGCATCTGCCTTCTGAGAGGCAGGAAAAGATACTTTGAAGTCCAGGTGCTATTTTTGGTGATCATCTTTGCCATCTTGAATAGTTTCTGGATGAACAAGCTGTATTTCATTAAATCCAAGCTTTGTGGCCATGGTCTGTTCTCTCCAGAATTTGGAAAAAGCTTCTCTTTCTTGACTGAGATGAGAACTCAATCCTCTCACTCCAATACTCCAATAGAAGAATAGGCCCCTCCAGAGGGCCATTTTTCCATTCCCTGGGAAAATGTGAGTGGTTGCAGGTGAAACAAGAACTCTGTGGCCACAGTTGCTGATGTGTCAGGGAGAGCAACATCAGTTGCTTCCAAGAGTGCCCTGCAAACTGGGCTGGGACTGTGAAAGTGAATTCCCCATGGCTTTAGGTGATACCTTGTCTGTGAGGGTGATGACCTTGCCACAGAACTGATAACTGGTCATCTCAAACTATGAGTTTTTTAACAATAAAAGCTTTACAGGTTTTTTTCTTCTTTTACCTTTTCATCTGCCAGGTCTGCTTATCTGTTATAGTTACTGCTAGAAAGACCAGGATAAGGCAGATGCCAGTGCTTTTGGTGCTTCTCATTATCTCATTTGAAGGGATGGCCAACTTCATTTGGCTAATTACAAGTCCTACAAGTGTGTCCACAACTGTTTCTCTCTATCATAAAAGTGACTTTCCCTGGAAGCAAAATAGAGAAGGTGCTCTATGGCTCATGCTGCTTCTTTGACTTACAGAGAGACAGCCCACAGAAGATCCTGGAATGCTCTGGATATTATGGGTTATCTGAAGAAGTCATTGTCTTGTTCAAGGAGAGGATGGCTGCCAGAAACTTTAACTACTGGTCTGGCCTTCACATATTCTTCACCCTCCTACTGCTAACCTCAGGTCTCTTGACAAAAGCAGGATCATGTGTGAGTAGGTCCCTAATGAAGATGTTCATCTAACATGTGAAGCAGCATGTAATGGTGGCTTGATACATCTCTAGGTAAACTATTTCAGTGGCTTTTCACCCTAATTGCTGGAAAGATCCTCTTTCTTTCTAATCTTCATCTGCTGAGAAAATTTCTTGCTGGAGTTTATGATTTCTTATTTTTGTTTTTTCAGTGACAAGCAGCACAGAACAACTGTTTCACTGCTCGCTAAATACAATCCTTTATACTGTTTTTCTCACAACAGCATGATATCACACCCACAACCTCACTTGCTGAAAAACTTCTGTCTAACTTTAAGAAAAATAAATATTCAAAGCCCTGTTACATCAATACCTATCTAACATCCTGGATCCAGCCATGGTGCCCAAAGAAATGCTGAGTACTAAGATATGACATGAGAGGAAAATGGCTCATTGGATGTGTTGACCCCACTTATTTTCTGAGACTAATAGGGAAATGGGGACATATGAGAATAGCTTTTTCCAAATACATGATTTTTGTGCAAAAGAAGGATATAAAATGCAAAAGACAATACAGAATTACTATTATAGGCACCAAGAGCTGTTCAGGTTCTTGCAGGATAAGAAAAGAAGTGCCACAAGCCAGCACAGTGCCACTGGTTCTGAACAGCTGGAAACACAATGTAATTCTTTTTCTCTTGCTTCAACACAGAGCTTTCAGTAATCACAATCATATCAAGTAGTATAACAGTAAATAATGAATGACAATTGAACTTTAGAAAAATACCATCATTGATTTTAAAGCCACATATAACACACTAGAGGGGAAATTCCCATATTTATTTCAGCCTGTTACTTACATTCAAGACAGAATTTATTTGAATACAAGATATTTCAGTTTTAAAGTTCAGTATGGGACATGGTCCAGTCCATTTCTAGTTAAGTCACTGATGGCTAATTACTCCTTATGTTAAAAATTGGTATCTCATTTCCAGACTGAATTTGGCACGTCAGCATCCATCCACTGGATCCCGTTATGCCTTTTGTCTGCTGGATGAAAGAGCTGCTTACTATCAGAAATCTCTTCTTCAGAAAGCAACAATTAAATCCAGATGTGCTGAAGCACTGAGCTTTATGCAGGACCTGAACATTCAACTGCATTTATGTAGCCACACCTACTGCCAAAGCTATCAATATTTTTTATCTGTGTATGTGTAGAGTAGCAAGAGGAGTAAAACTACACTCAGAAGTTGCTTTTATTCTGCATGCTCCCAAAGAAGTGCAAAACAAGAGTACCATATAAATAATTTAGAAATTCTGAATTATGTTTTTCCATTCCTTCTCTAACCCTGCATCTGAATGGCCATATTATGTCTAAATCAGATTCAAAATTCTCAGCAGAAAAGTTGAAGTGATAAATGCTACTTGCAGAGGGAAAAACACACTTGCTCACAGTTTTTCACAGTGTGTAGCAACTGTAGGGCTTTTGTTTGTGTAAAGTATTACACTAAGTGATAATAAAAATTATAAATCGTAAACCCTATTGCATTATCTCCTCTATATGAATGGCGAACCTTCCCTATGGAAAAATTTAACAACCTATTCATATTTCATATCTTTCTGAGTAGAATGGAGAGGATGCTAAGAAACTACACAAAAGAAATATATATTGATATTTTCAGGCATAAAATATTGTCCTGCTAGAAGCAAACAACATTTCATCTTAGTAATTGTTATATTTTCAGTTGCACATGTTTTCTCACCTGTGTTTCCAGGCATTAGGTCCTGGAAGTGTCTCAAAGATCCAATACAAATGCAAATCTTTTCCACTCAGTTTGTCAAACAGTGGGATTTTCTACACCATTTTTCCCAGTCGAACTCACAGCAAATATCAAAGGTTACAGCACATATCATAACAAAGAGGCACTAAATCTTAGGAAGAAGTAACAAAATTCTTTGTGATCTTATTCACAATGGATATAAATCAGCATAGTTTCACAGAAAGTAATGGAGGTAGTCTGGTTTACCCTCTTAAATAACTTAAATATCACATTACAGTTTAAATGGACTGCAGCATAAACAGATAACTGCTTTTGTAGGATACAGACAGTTGCTTCAGAAATTATATTTTTAGTAATAGTCAAATTATATTTGACAATATTAATCGATGTTACAAAGCCTAACTTGTATAACAAAACCCAGAAGCCTGCTCTGTCATCATCAGCAGCATCAGCTCCCACAGGAGCACTTTAGCAGAAAAGCAAACTAACCTGGAAGTTCTGTGCACCACAGCACAGTCAAGATCCAATGCAAGTAAATGCAGCTCTAACAAGAACCAGGCACAACTTAGTCAAAGGTCAACAATCCCCCAAAAATATTTAATTTACTTGTTTTTCCTGAGCATTTTTTGTTTCACTGCCTGTCTATGGCAGTTTGAGAGTGGCCAAGGACTATACGTTGCTATATCAGGCAAATATTAACCTCATTATTCTTGACTTATATTTTTTTTTCTTATAACAAGTAAAACAATAGTTTTTTGTAACTATTACAAAAATACATTCCCAAACACTCCACAGTTATGTGTTTTTTCTCCTGAACTTCCTCTGAAACAAAAAGATCTCAAATTTTCCTTCTCTGGGCCAAATTTTGTCACATTCATTTCACATGCCACTTAAAATCTCATTCTTCAGTCCTTCCCCTTTTAACTGCCACTTCCACTCTAATGGGGTCTTGCATCCCTGTATTTTTCCTGCAGCAAGACTGCAATCAACACCTAATTTTTCAGTGTATTTATCTGCCAGGTAAGTAACATAAGTAATCCATTTTCCAACAGATGAATCACATTTCTCAGCTACAAAGCCAGGTTGCACTTGAAGAAAATAGATCACTTAGCACACTAACTTCTCCAAGGTAACACATCCGTACTTCCCTAAGACTGTAAATAAAATGATAGCCAGAAAAGAAGAGTTTGGGTCTATTATTTGGGTCTTTGTCCATTACTGCTCTCTCATAGCTTGCTGGTGAAGGTGGTCACCCAAAGCAAAACTTCTGTCATGATCTATTAATAGAGAATAAGGATTAATGAAGGATTATGTCATAATGAGTCTGCCTGCAGAGTTGCTTCAGTTCTTGTCCTTTACTGCCAAAATACAGTTCTCATTTCCAACAAACAAAGTGTATCTGAGAGAAAGCACAGAGCCCCTTTAGAACTGGAAAGTCCTGTGCATAATAATGAATGACTAACTCTTCTTTTGCCAAAGAGCTTCAGCACTTTCCATGTCATAGGTCAAAGCAGTGATTCAGAGGGGCCTGATCCTTATCTAAGCTTCTGCTACAAAATCAGAATGTGCTGTATCCTTATTAAAGAAATGTTTGTTCCATCATCAATGAAATGAAAAGAAAGCACTTCAATGCAGTTTTGCAAACCACAGCAATAACCCGCTGGAGTTAACTGTTTTATTACAAATATTTAATTAGTCTGTATGTTAAAGATCCAGCATTTGCAAAGACAAAATTAGTAGTCATAACCTGTTTGGATTTGCATGTATTTAAGGGAGTATTTTATCAAATGGATTGACACTAGTAGCCTTTGTGTTGAAAACATTAAAAAAAAATCAGTTCACACTTTCACAAGAACTACTTTAGCTCCAGGAACATAAGCAATAAAAACAAAATTGGATTTTCTCTAAATAAATTATTTAAATATTTCTTCATATTTGCACAAAAGGCTGCCTATCTGTTCTCAGTAGATACTGCATAAACAGAATTTATGTACATAAAAAAGTTGATCGTATGATGTACAACTATTACAATAATATACACAGATATTGCAGTAATTATCTGATAAACGAGTAATTTTTCTCTATTAGTTTTAGCTGCTAAATTTAATGATTGAATTTAACTAGGCTGAATAAAAATTTTGAATGCGAGCTACTTCTTAAAACATTTAAAGCAATACTGAAGGCCATCTTTTAATATAGTGATTTAAATAATCAATTAGAAATCAGGTAGATAAGAAAAAAAAATTAGTGAAAAAATGAGACCATTACATCACAGTCACTGCAAAGAAAAAACCAAATTAAAATTTAATTTGTGCTTGTTAGACAATTAAACAGCAGCAAAAAGTAAATGAAGCTGTACCTGATCTAAGTTAAATTTCAAATAGCATGCAACCAGAGGGTATATTAGGATTGAAAAGCAGAATACTAATCCCTAAAATTAGAAAATTGATCAACTGGGATATGCATCAGAGATATTCATCAAAGCCTTGCAACAGCCTATCTCCATTTACTGTTTAGATACAGCTAATCTACATCATTAAATTGACCATTCAGCTACTGAAAATCTGCCATGTAGGTCCCGACTTTTCATAGAGGCTTTTAAATATGTATTCGGTAACTACAAAGTACTGAATATATTTTCAGTCTTTTTATACTAAGATTTACAACTAATGACCTTAAGCAATGTCATGCATGTAAAACAAAATTATGAGACCACCCTGGTTTGAGCAGCATTAAGGTATAGAATCATACTTCATTCTCATTCAAATTTAGTAGGATAGAACAAAAAAAATCCATAGTAATATAGCTAAACCTATTTCATAGTTTTACTTTGTAAAACATGCCTCTTCACTTGTATTTTGCTATTACAGGCTCAATATAAGTAGACAATTATCTAAGCTTAATGCCAAGAATGATACTGCATTGAGCACATGCAAAATCCTTGTGCAACATCAACTACAGCCTGCAGGGATAAAACATTTATCAGTTGCTCCTTAGAGCACTGGTGGCTCGAAAATTTGGCTGCCCATGCCGACATTTAGCGAAATCATAGTTTGAGCTTCATTCAGAGCCCGACACAGCAAAGCCTGGTACCAGGATGACTCTGCTGGCAAGCTGCCTGCTGTACCCACACGCACTGCAGGCTACTTTCTGTCCCACCACTTGCCATGAAAGAAGTCCTTTTACTGAACTGCAGTAGTTGGCACCGTGCCCCTTTCATGGACCAAGCTAACCGTCATCTTGGATGTAACAAATTAGTACATTCTCAGAATAATAATAAGTATGGACATGAAAACACCATTGTTTTTACTTGGAAATGAAGTAACTACATTTTAGCTGGGTGACTTTTTCAGTTCAGCACCACAGGCAAAAATAAATCTTACAAAAAGAATGGACAATTACAGGGAAGACGAGACACAGGCTTTTGCTGTGGGTTCAGAAGTAAAAGTGCTGCTTCTCATAGTGCCTAAAGGTAAAAGTACTGTAAAATAAAATTTTGAACTACAACTTGTTCCTTTGAGAAGGAATTGTTGCAGGGCTTTTCTACTTGATCTACAACTGATAGAGATTTTTTTTGCCTGTAAAATACAGAACTGCTTAAGTAAGCTCTGTTAACATTTCAATGAAATATTTTACAAAATACACTGAAAAGATTTAATAGAGAGCAATGCAAGTACTAGACTCAAGCTAAGCATGGAAGGATGATTGTGCAATTTCCAACAGTAAAACACAAACTTAGGTAATGTGAAATTTATCTTGACCTGCAAATAAATATGTCTAAAGCACTGCACACCTGCAATTTTATCTGGGCACTGTGATTATAATAAAAATGCATTTTCCCCTCTAACTCTGCACATTTCATTGCACATCAGATCTTATAAGAACATTATCACAGAACACATTTTATAATCTAATTTTAAACTCTTGATAAAAGTAAATTCACATCATTGTTCTCAGCATTGACATCCTAGGCCAAGTTTTCTGAAAAGTACAGATAATTAAAACTCTCCTGTATCATAACCCAATAGAGAGTCACAGCTTTCTTGCCAAACTATGATATGAAACATTAATAGGGATTTGAATAACAAGTGTAACCCTTACTGTGTAACTCCTTAGCAGCAGATAAGACTAAATTAGTGTGAAGTGCTGACAAGTATGAAAGATTAAAACAAATATTTCTTGTAAATATGCTAAATATATTTCCATTTTTTGTCGTGTTCAGCCTGCAAAGCAAAAAATCCAATATATATATCACATATTTCAAAAATACTGAGTTTGAGACAGTTTAAATAATTCAAGGTATTTTATGTAAAAAATGTAACAATTTTACTAAACTTTCTGGTTCAAATGAGTCCAAGAATATCTCATTATAAATGGAGACAGTCCTGAAAAAGCAATCAAGCATGACTAAAAAGATCACTCTTTTACACAAAAAAATAGCCTTCTTATTTTACCCTTTGTTGGAAAGACATTTGGCCAGCCACAGGGGAAATACATAATCTACTTTTATATTCAAATAATATATTTCAAAATTCTATGCATACAAGGACCTTAAAACAATTCTGGGTGGAATATATAAGACATGGGTTTATGTGATCCTAATAGCTGAATTGCTGACATGGGCTGACAATTACTTGGGGGCCTTTATTTGTTTGTTTTTGGTACTCTAAAGCATGTGTATGAGTAATTTGTCTGTTAGTTATTTCTAATGTGATTCTGAAGGAAAATACCAACGGAGAGGCATTAAAATAAAATATTTAGTGAGATCCTGGCTAGAAAAATAGAAGCATTACTTGTAAGGAATATGCATATTTTCATGGAGATGATTGTTATTACAGCTACCTTAATGCTGAAGCTGTTCTGATCAGAGCAGCATTCCACCAAAAATGTCACATATGAAAAGTACATATTTTTATCTAAAATATAAACCTCATTCTTTTATGCATCCTTTTATTTGTTATGTTCATGTAAGATATTCAAAGAAAAGTACTGACGGTGATTTGCTTCCAGAATCTGGAGGACTAATGTAACATCTTAATTTTTAAGGACACAAACGTGTCAGTGCTTCTGGAGGAAAATT
The DNA here is from genome assembly GCA_013397075.1 of Rhabdornis inornatus. Lineage (NCBI taxonomy): Eukaryota > Metazoa > Chordata > Aves > Passeriformes > Rhabdornithidae > Rhabdornis > Rhabdornis inornatus. The sequence goes on along the minus strand of VWZS01004114.1, from coordinate 2,306,278 downwards.
GCTTTTCAATGCAATACTGCCAGGGAAGAGTCAGGGAGGAGAGATGCAATTGATGTTTTTCACTTGAAACAAGACGACTGTTATTCAGTTTCTCAATACCCAGGATTATGAAGATCAGAGTACTATACACCCCAGAAGAGGGAAAGCTTAGAGCAATTACAGTTCCCTTCTAAGTACTGTAGCACTCACTGTGGGTTTTCAACAAATAAGCAGTCTACACACATCTTTTTTGCTTCAGAACTGTGTGAGGTTCCTGCTCCTAAACCTCACAATTATAAAATGGAACAGGGAATGTAATTAATACAACATCACTGTTTCAGCCCTGAATTTTACCACTCATGAAGAGTTAAACTTTTCTGCTATCAGCTGGATATGTTCCCCACTTTGCCTTTGCTGAGGAGCAGTGATGTTACAGTATCAGGGCAAAGGGCTGATGAGTGAAATGTCAGTGTGACTTGCACTTTCAAGCTTCCTCTGGGCTCTTTCAGCTTATACAGCAGAGGAGGATGAATATTTGTGCTAACTACACATTTCAGTACAAAGAGCCCAATTCAAGGGAAAAAAAAATTCTCATCCCATTTATGGCGACTGTGCACTTTACAAAATACAATTCTAAATGGTTTCTTCATTCATAAGGAAGAGCCTCTACAACTGTTGTGCAAATAACCTGCCCCTTTGCAGGGTTTGCTGAGCCTGATCCAAAGCCAGTGAAGGCAGGAAAAAAATCCACGTTGACTTTGTCTGTTGGGCTCTGGCCTCCTTCATGTTTAAAAACGAAGAACTATGTGATCAAGTTGGTGATGTAGAGTTGTACAGGAAACCACTACTGAGGTTCAAACACCTGAGTTAAATCTGCAAATGGAGCATTGTCTGGATTTACAGGTCAGCATGAAGCTGAATAAAAATGACTCTTGGAAAATTTGCAATTAGGTAGTAGTTTTAAAATAGCACCTACTGACTTACAAAGAAAACTTTGTATGGATCACGCTTATAACATGCCATATTTTTTTATTCTTTTTCTACCCATGTATTTGACAAACACTAAAAATTTCTCACAGAAGCTCTCATAAAAAAGCAAACTGGTGTAGCTGTACCTCCATGGCAGTTAATAGCACAAGCAGCTAATTAATGATGTACTTACGAGTGCAACCTGCTATTCATGGAAATTACACAAGCAGTTGAGCCCATACTTGCTGCACACAAATACTTAACTGCTCAATGTGCTAAAAGTCTTATTCAAAATTTAAAAATTGTTACATCTAATTATTGCTGTAAGTTTGTAGACCTCAGGACCTACAGATCCAATTCCTCTATGAATGATGTAACCATAAGCCACACTCATGGCAAGCCACCTTCTACATTATTCCAGATACACAATAGTGATGAGACAAGTTTTTATACAAATCTAGCAAAACTGATTCTATTATAATTAAAGAAAACTATTCTGACATTTATGTCTTAAGTCTATTTGAAGACTAAAGATGTATAAAACTGATTTTTATTATAATTAAAGGAGAGCTAGTTCAACCCATGTTATCCAAAGTGCTTAAGTTCAACCCAGGATGTTTGATCCAAATAATATAATTTGTCACTCTAATTAATTCCAAGATTTATCCTAGTTCTAAAGTCCTGATCTAAAGGGCAATCTTTCTAACACTGCTTTTAGCAATAAAGAGTATGTGCAGACCTTCAAATTTGACATTAGATGTAATTGTTACAATGTCTGAACACCGTGTCTGCAGGGATAGTATTAGAAGATGTTTAATTTTGAACCATTCTGCTGTCCAAAATTTGGCTTCCCATCATCCCAAGAAGTACCAGAGAAACAAGTACTAGCTCTCCACTAAGAGCAGGAAAGAAAAAGACAATCTTTTCACACAAAAAGAGAGGCTCTCTCAATTCTAGCTATTCTAAAACATATCCAAATCTGTATCCTTATAAGTATAAAAAGAAAAAATTTTGCCAAAAAAAAAAAAAAAAAAAAAAGAAAAAGAAAAGGAGTTGCTTGATTATTGCATCCATTGCAAAAATATCATTTATGTATAGTTATACATGGCATACTGAAGAATGTTATACTTGGCATATTGATTATCTCCTAGGTCTTGATCATTCAAGATTTACCAGGAACCAGATATAAGCAGGAACTGGATATACAACTCAGTTGGTCAAAATCCATGGGGTGACAAGAAATGAGGCTGAAGATGATACAGCTGCCTTGCTTCAGGGTAAGGTATTTTAATTTTTATTAATAATGATACTTTTAATGTTTTATGGTAAACTGAAAAATTTCTCCTTTATCAGTGGCCTCATGTTTCAGTATCTTTTCCTATTTTTGTGTTAATTTAGACAAGAAACAAAAATGAACACATCGTTTGGACAGAAACTCTCTCAGCCCTGCTGAGTCTCATGGACTGAACTCATTGATTTGTCCCTGCTTAACACGCTGTATTACAAATGAGGTTTTACATTTTATCATAGACTGGGATAAGGGATGGAGCTGATCCCATTAACCACCAGTCTGCTATGGGGCTGCCTGGGCATGTGAAAGCTCTGAGGGGTGTCAGTAGAGACCCAGCAGGGACATTTTCTCCAAGAAGCCGCCCAGGAGTGCAGGTCCCTGGATGCACCCACACACCAGAGCTGAGCATGGCAAGGAGAGCCCAAACGCAGCAAGCAGCACTGTGCACAACTGGTGATACCCCTGTGAGAGACAGAGACACCAGAAGGGACCTGGCACTCCATTCCATGGGACCTCTCACATACTGAGACTGTTTGCATTTCCCATTGCTGGCAGTGTCTGAGAGCAGTTCAGTTGGTACCCCATGGCTCAGAGCAGCCTCAGGATAACTCATTATCCACAGTCCTAACAAAAAATGCACCAAACACAACCCAAACATTGCTGTTTAATTCTGTACTTGAACAAATCTCACACTCGTAGCAGTAAAACACCGGAAGGAATACTACAATCCTTTCCTCTAGTTACTTTTGTATATGAAATAATGCAAAAGGGTTCAATGTTATGCCACTGACACCAACTTCATGTCATGTTAATTCTCCTCTCAAATTTCAGAGCATCACTCTCCAGTCCCAAGCATTGCAAAGGGTTAGAGAAGGTCTAACCATTTGCTTATCATCTTGCATGTCCCTTCAAGTAAAATGACTCTGCAATTGGATTTGCCTTTTGTATTTTATAGTAGGTTATTTGGAAATTATCAGCATTCTGCCTAATTTAAAAATATAAAGCCAAAATGCCCACAAAAATGTCTGCTTATATGCACTGACACAATGTTTGATGCACTTCCACTCCAGAGAAGAAAAGAATTGGATTTCAGAAAAGTTATTTGTACTGTTCAGTGGTGAGCAAGACTTCAGGCCAGTACAGACAGATCTGAAAAATGTATTTACAAGGGGAAGTGGTTTTGGTTATCACTGCTGCGAAGTTTTCATAAGAAAAATCTGTGGTCAGATACTCTGTAGTGTAAATGCACATTACTAGTTTTTGCTCAAAAACAGGCCTGAAAAAATTATCATGCAGAGGCTAGTTTTCCATTTCAGTTTTTTAGGGTGAATAGTCACACAGAGAGTAGCTCAACTGTCTGCTCCTCCACTAGGTGCACAGGAGGCCACATTCCCAATAAAAACTAAGAAAATGTTAGTAGCACTTTTCTGGGTTTGCAGTTTCAGGTAAGATTGTGGTAAACTGAGTTGGAGTGTGAATATTTTTCTTTAAAAATAAACAAACTCACTCACATTGTACTGCCTGTGCTGACTCATCCAGTTGACTTGGTATATTCTCCATAGCAGCCTCATACCTTTTTAAAAATAAACAAAAATTAATGGGGGATCTTCTAGTTACTGACTGGTTACATACACTGCCTTCTAGCAATAACACCTTGTACATTTTTCATGTCTTTCATAGAAGCATCTCAAAGCAAGAGATTACAATTACACCTCATCCTTCCTAAGAAGCAGAGAAATTGGAGCAGCAGATGCTCTGCAACCTTGAGAAAAAAAAAATCTTTTTGCAGGTTGTTTACAGAAAGCAGTGATAAAACATAAGGTTTGATGGTCTCTTTCCTTTTCTAAGAGTACAGCTACAGAGCCTTCTGATGAAGGAAGAAGGAATGTTTCTCACAAATTTAGGATTTCTTCAGATATTAGTGTTGGGAAAATCTTATTTCTTAACCCTTACATTATGGATAATTAATTCCTCTTTTCCTCCTCCCTAATTTTCCATCAGCACCACCCATTTAGTAACAGATAATTCTGTGCCTTTCTTCTTTTGACTACCATTGCTGCAATGCTGAAGAGAATGAGTGAGGGGAGGAGTAAAGTAGAGAGTCAGGAATGAAAAGGGAGGGTTTGCATGGGGGGAGAAAGAGATGAAGAACAAGCAGAGGTCAAAGCAAAGAAGAATGAAAACAGAAAAAAAACAAAGAATAAGAATGCATGAGAAACAGAGAATAGCCTTACAAACTTCTGGGAGACTTGGAAATGTCCTGGAGAGATGACTCAAATGTCCCTTAATCTTTCTGTTACACATCACACCACGTATCCTTCGCACCACCTACCCCCAGCAGGCTCAAGGAGCTTCAGGGTGGGAGGATTTTGCCTCTGGAATTGTAATAAAAATAAAACCCTGGACAGGACTAGCACAGCTGAACTCCAGTCATAATTTCAGGTCTCTGGATACATAAGTACAAACATACAATATTTATAATTCCCCTATAATTGCAAATATTTAATGAAAACATGAGCAGTCTAACCTGAGTGCTCTGGGTGAAAGAGGACCAGTGATATTTGTTAGAGAGCCGTGGCCAAGAGCTCTGCTCATACTCAACTCCATGAAGGTTTTCAGTCCCAGATGCAGCCTGGACCACTCTTGTCAGATGGAAATTACTAGAGGCACTCTGCAAAGATTACAGTATTTTTGTTTGTTTCCTAGATCAAATGAGATAAAGGCCCAAGCATCCTCTTATCCAAGGAAAAAAAACTTTCTTGCTGATATAAGCTTCTAAGAAACTAGAAGAAGAAAAGATGTGGATTTGCACTTCAAGAAAACACAAGGACTAAGCCATTTTTTTTCTATTATTTGGCTTGCCAGTCCTTGACTGAAGCATTAAGGAAAATATTACAAGACTGTCAGGCAATTTTCAGCCTTATGTATGCAAATTGACAAAAATCCCATCCAGTCAACAGCTCTACAGTTTATTCTAATTAAAAATCTAAATTTAATGCCTGATTTTCTGGCCATTTTGTGAAGCTGAGCACCTCTGAATATTGGGCAATGAATATCTCTTATCAGGCTTGCAAGATCAATGGACATTAAAAAAAAAATCCTTTCTTATTCCACTCTGATAAAAGTGGAGATGGTATGAATCAAGGATTGTATGTTCATGAAATAACAACATGTAGTACTGATGCCTTCATTCCTGACAGCTTGAGCTATGTGTGTCTTTGCTCTGATCCAGTACAGCCATTCTTCTGCTTTATCCTTTGGAGATTTGTCTAAAAAATATCCCTGTGGACAGAGATGATTTCTATACTATTGGATTGATCATTCCCTTCTGGCTTTAAAGAGGCATAGACAAATAGGGGGTTTGGAACTCTTCCTCAAAGAGGTTCAGAAATGTGTGTTAGTGACACACATTTTGATTTTGTCTGTGCTCTGCACCAGGCTCATTGTATAAGACTGCCATATATGTTCAAGCTATTCAGGATAGAACTTGGCATGTGAGACATGAAAGTCCCAAGACTCTGGAGAACAGAGTCAGGCTTGCAGGTGGAGATGCTCATAGATCACACCTTCTGTGGATCAGCATGGAAGCAGTGAAACTCAAACTGATCAGTAAGCCCTGTATGCCTATAATTCTGTTTTTAAAAGGAAATTTAAAAGCCCTCACATTTTAGAAGGATCACATCCCTTCCAACCCTAACTATTCTGTGATTCTATTCAAAGGTCAGAACATAGTGTTTTGGGTAAGGTATATGCTCAGCAGATATAGATTAAAATGTTTATGTAACTAAAGGGGTAAAATGATCCTACCATTTGTCTCTTCAATTTTCCAGAATGCTCTATCCAGCTTCACAGTTCCAGCCTTGCTCTGACTTATCAACAACCTCCTTTACAGCGGTTAAGTTTTGCATTGTTCAATGTTGAGTATTTCTTGTCAGCAAAAAACAGTCTATCCTTGAACTAGCAAGGAAATTCATGCCCTGTGGCACAATCCTGTGCATTTTTTCTTTTGATCTCTGAAGAGTCCAACCTTTTGTTTCACCATCTTCATGAAAAAGCAGCTGTTTTCACTGCTCACTCTTTCCAGCTGTTAGGAGCCCACAGCAAGCAGACAATCTCCGCCCCCCACCACTGCCCAGGAGGAATAAATGCAGGTTTAAAATTCCTGGTCAGTCTGCCTTGCTTCAGCACAAGAGGTCCCATTACTCAGACAGCTCCCGGTCCTCAAAACTCAACACACATGGGATTATGTTTTTACATATCAGACCTGACCAGTGTCTCATTCAAAGTGCACTGCAAACCAAATAGCAAGCCAAAAAATATATGTAATGAAGCTAAACCAATACATAACCAACTTTTTTTCCCCAAAACTCTTCTGAGTCCAGATCTATTCTCGAACAGACCAAAGACTTACTTTTAAAAGCAAGTCAACAAATAGCTTTTCTGTTTCAGATACAAAATTATCTGTAAAAAAAAAAAATAAAATCACAGCACTTAAAAAATAGAAGTCATACTTACAGGGTTTTTTTTCCTTGGGAAAGGGGAATTAAACTATTAAAGGACACCTTGTTAAGTAATTATATAGCAACATCACTGTGCAATTAAATAGCCATCAGTCCCTGCAGCTGAGAAATTTCAGGTAATTATTCAAAGATAATTTAATAGGAGAATTACTGTATTCAAGAAAGCATTAGCTAGTAATCTACCTCAATTAAAGCAGCCAATTAATTTCAGCACCTTGATAATAGTTGCCTTCTGCAAAACTATCCTCCCCTACACACACACACAAATCCTAAACTTCAAAATAATGAATTCACAAAAAGTGAATTTGGCACATTTTAGCTTCCACAGATAACAATTCACTCCTAGAGAATTTAGAATGCTTGTATACATCATGTTATCAGTGTGAATTACTCTTCCTGATTTAGTGCTCAACTTCAGGTTCACTGTGACTACAGGTGTACCCACGTGTTTGTGAGTTAGGATGGTGAGGAGTACAGAGAGAACCTGCACAAAAGTAGTAAATATTTGTCTACTCCTACCAAAACAGAACACAAAAAAAAGCTGCATAATAACTGGAAATGCATTTCATTGTGATGAAATGTCTTCAGGGAATGATGGGCCTCTCACAGTGCATTGCCTGGTTGTGCTACTGTACATACAGTGCAGACAGAAGTCATTAATCACACACAAACAGATTTTGTGCAGAAGCAAAAACCTGCATGTGCCACACAGCACTTGGTTACACAGCAAAATATTTTTTCAAGGTCAGTAAACACTGACAGTTCTTTGATATGAATATCAACAACTTGTACATCCTTCAACTTCATGCTTAAGAGTTTGGATTCCTTGAACAGAGATAGCAAAAATACTGGACACAAGGAAGACACAGAGATAATTTGCAGAAAAGCAAAAAGGGCAGTTTGGCATCCAGCACTTACACAGATTCAGTGGTTGCTGAGGTCCTAGATTCCTCACATTTCTTTAAAAATCAAAACGTGTAACAATCAAGGAATAGTTCCTTTAAAAATATCTCGTCATGCAGATATTCAGTGGCTTAATTACCATTTGCTGTCTCAACAAGGGCTGTATTGTTCTTTCTTTCACTCCCTATTTATTTTGTCTTTAAATAGAAAATAAATTATAGTTGTAAATAAAAAAAAATCTATGTGATTCAGATTTTCATATATTCCTCATATATCCTGGGGGTTCTCTTCCTTCCCCTTAAACCATGGTGTTGCTGGTAGACTGAATAAGTGTCTTTTTATCTAAGAGTTGATAATATGCATAAACAAACACAAATGCAACCCTGGCAAGCCTGAATTTGGATTAATTTAAGAAAAATACAAAACTGTACAGATTAAGAAAAATACAGAACTGTTCAGTGAATTCATCCACTCTCTTTAACAGGAGAAAAAAGAATAGTAAAACCCTCCAAACACCATATCTGGAATATTTGGAATGTCTCAGAGCTATTGATCACTAACAGAAACTTATGACTAACATGTACAGGAAAGCTCTTGCTAAAATCAGTCCTTGTATCCTTTGAGCTGTTACATGTTAAACAGCTGCAAGCCACATAAAATCTTTCAGACTGGGGACCCTGCCCCAAGTTTTTGTTTTGCTTCAGTGTTAATTACAACAGGTTTTCAGTGTTTCCCTTACTTGCTCATCAGTGGTAAGTTTCCATTTACTCAGCATTACCTGATCCATTATCACTGTCTCAGAATTTAGAAAGGTATTCAATAAATCCTTGCTCATTGTGCAACTATTTTTAGCCCATCTTAAATCTTAATATTTTTCTATGAAATAATCATTATAAAAAATTAACGGAGCTACTTCAAATGGTGCCAAAATTTCCTCAAACTCATGACAGATTTGAATGTGTTTAATATATCTCTAAACTTTTACTTGTAATGATTGTATTTCAGCTTTTTGTTATTTCAAGTGTTTTTTCTGCTTAAGGCAATAGAGAAAGAAAACCCCCCCAAAAAAACCACACCACCTAAACCCAAACCACAGACAGATCTATTACATATATCTGTATCTCAAAATCTGTGTATCATTCACCACAGTGATATTCAACAAGGTACTTCAGAACATATCTGTCTTAAATCACATTGATTAAAATGGGATTAATCATATATCTAAAGCCAGACTCATCCTTAAGTATCTTAGAGGAAAACAAAGGTAGGTATTTCACTGACCACTGGTTTTCTCACCTCCTCGTCTAGTGACAGATACAAGAGGCTGTATTAGGCACCATTGGTGCAGGCTCTTAAGCCTTTGCAGGTGGTTGTGATCCCTGTGATGGAAAAATCTAATTTTTCTTCACTGTTGTAAAGAGGGTTGAGAAAGGATATAGCACCACAGAGATTAGGCAAGAGCCCTAAAAGGCTCCAAGGGCAGTCTGTAGTAGTGATGAGCTGAACAGCAGGTAACTGGGGACCCCTGCTCCCCTTTTTCTTTTTCTCATACAACATACAATGATATTTCATACCAAGCTGAACAAATAGGCACAAAAACTACCATATATTGATAGGATTAGAATCAGAACATATCAGGAAGCTACATCATAAATTATACAACCAGAATAAGTAATTGACAATATTTGCCATAGGGAGCTACAATTCTTTTGGCATCCAGAGTCAAATTATATGTGTATTAATCCCCCAATCACAAATTGACTCTCTGAACAATATAATCCAAGTGATTAGAGAAAGTAGAGATTCATCCAAAATAACCACAAGATACCTAAAGGATTTAATTTGCTCCATCACTGTGCCACTTGCTGTTCTAATTATCATTTCATCTGCAGTTACCTGTAATTTTCTTTTAGTGCCAAAAAAATGGTACATTTTGTTTTCTTAACATTTAGTAGGAGTCTGCTATTAATCAGTCATTTCTCAACATTTAGAAAATTGTTCCAGGGATTTAGTACACATTTTATTAATGGACCATCCATGGCAGCATTATCTGCATAAAAGAGTCAGTAATTGATTAATAAAATATGAAATAATTTTAGTGTTAATAGGGGCCCCCTGAGAAGATTCATCTTCATCAGTCAACAGGCCAGATTCACAGACTCAATTAAGCACTCTGATAAATTGGAATCACTGAGACTCTTCTTTAGGACCATATATTATTTTACTACCCATTTTGCATGAGGAAAGAAGGAAAAATAAGCTGAACCAGACATACACTAAGGTTTATGACTGTTAAGAAAATTTGCTTTAGCCAGGATTCAACACCTGGGATTTGTTTTCTGCAACTACTTCTAGAAAGCACAAAAAAGGACATGTTCGTCTTAATATGACAGAAAGCAAAGGTGAGAATTTTAACCAAATAAAGATGCCACCTATCCCTATGGTTTTCAAGTAGAAAACAATTCAGAGCTATGAGCTCAAAGGTTGAAATACACCCTCTAAACTTCCCACTTTGCCTAAAAGCTCCCACAGGAAATTTTTTCTCCTTTGTTTAAGCTGGCTTTTGGAGAAATGGATAGAGGGGCACAGGTGGTTCACAGGAGGACAGCACATGCCCTCATTGTGCAGTAGCAGGTTCTGGTCCTTCTGCACAAGTGGGGCTCAGCAAGGACTTCACACAAGAACCCTTTCTAAGCTACATGCAAACCACCATCACCTGCCATTTCACAGCCCCAGTGAGCAAACCACACAGGATGGATTTCTATTGCAGTCAAGATTCGGGGCTTGGCACCAGTGAATTGACCAAGATCAATCACAGCACAAAAAGCCCAGCAGACAAAAGACAACATCCTTGAGGCAAAAGAAGGAAGGGCTTAAAAACTGCAGCAGCTTTATGAGAGGAAAAGGCAAGTGTTGGATCTGATCCACACTCTCTGCTGTGACTTAGGTAAAAGCTTATCCAAGTTTGTATTCTCTCTGAGGGTAACCAGGAAGCTTAGGTGCCCTATATAAAACCTGCAGTGTTGTTTCCACAAAAACTTGTCAGCAATTCTCCACTGGACATCTCCCCACTCTCTAACAGGAAGGAGTGTTCTCCACATGAGTACATATGAATATACAAACAGCCAGAGAACATAAAGGAAATACCAAAATAGCAAAAAAAAAAAAAATAAATCAAGGACTACAGTGTACAGGACAGTGTGCAATCACAGCAAATCGAAAATTAATGGCAGAAATTATTCACAGAATTTTTCCAATAGATTTAAGAAACTCATAGGCTGCTTGCAATTAGAGATACATAAAAAGGGTGATAACAAGTAAACCAGCCACTGTAAACATTATCATCTTTATTTAAAAAGTTTAAAATATTTTAATATTTTAAATATCTCAAACATTTTACAAACTGCAATTTGGAAAGCTAAGTATGTTTATGATTAGAAAACACAATTCTCTAACATGGAAATGAAAAGCATAACCAAAAGGATAATAGTCCATACAGAGAGGTATTGTCTTAAATTTTGTCTTCATGGCAGCAGTCACCTGTATATGATCATGAACCCTTCTGTCTGTAGCAACTTTGATTCCCCCCCCTTTCAGAAAAAAAAAAAAACCAAAACAAAACAAGAAAATAAAATACCCTAAACTTTTCCAGAAAATTTGAAGTTCAGATTGGAATTCCCCCTGAAGCTGGGGATGCAGGAGCCCACCATCAGTAAGGCTGTGACTGATGGCTTCCACTCCCTCCACAGGAGATAGTGACACCTCACACAGCTCCCAAAACCTAAATCCTACACAGGGAAAATACACACTTTTAAAGATATTAACTGAGTACTGATTCATCTCAGAATGATGGAGGGATTTTATTGCAGCAGTTGTGAATGTAAGAACTACTGAAGACAAAACAAACATCTCTGCCTCCCTGCTGTCAGTCAGGCACACCAAAATGAGTAGCGTAAACACCCCCATTATAGGAAACAAATTTTTGTATATTGATGTTATTTTTGTATATTGATGTTTTTACTGTTAGTGTCACCATGAAAAGTTAGTCATGCAATAAGAAAATCAAATCCGTTACATTCAGTCACCACAGAATCATAAAATTAATAAAATTCAACTTAAAACAATATATCTAGGAAAAATCATTTTCTCTTGAGATTAGCTGACAATCATCTTAATATCTTATTAAATAAATATGGTGAAAAAGAAATGGAACTCCATTTTATAAACTACCGTCTCTGTGGATCTTGGACTGTGGTTTTTAAGAAGCATCGAACAGAAATGAACAACAGAAAATGCTTTGCCAAGTTATCGAAAACACTTATATTAAAAAACCCTATAAAATCTAATCCTACATCAGTAGGTTACAACTTTGCATGTCCCCAGGGCACTAAAATAATACTCTTTAGAACAGCAGGTGAACTATTTTAGACTTCAGCTTTCTAGTTCTAACAAGGCTTTTTAATTTTTTTTTTCCCCCTGGGAATTAAGGATGCTAATCACAATCTCCAAATGTGCATTGCTGGGCTGTAAAAATATTAGACCACAAACTGACATGGCAGCAATGTATTATGCTGCTGTGAAGGAGTCCTAAATAGGAGAAAAACTCAAGATTCCAGGCTTGCCATCACAAAGGTCAAGATAATTGGCCACATACAGCAAAATCAACCCCCATGTCTTCCCCTAGCCAAGGCGACTGCTGAGGGAGCCCTGTCTTCCTACTGGGATAAATGAAGTCTAAAGCAGGAGGAGCTGGAGGTTTGGAAATTTTAAAAGTAAATTGTAGGGAACCCTGAAGATGACATTAAAAGATATCCTTAAAGATATTTTACAATGAGTTAATGGCATTTGGTCTTAATTTTTAAGTATTATTCTGATGTTTGATGCTATTTTTCAGTATTGATGTCTAAATATTGTAATGCATTATTGAGTAAAATATTTAATAATGTTACTATGCATTTCAGTAAATACTTATTTGCCTCTTTAAATATATACTTTCCCTTTTAATAATGTAGAGATCAAAGGTGTTTAAATAAGCCTTATCCTCTTAGACTTTAATTCCATGTGTTGATTCCATGGAGCATGAGTAGGGTGCTGAACATGCAGCAGATAACTTCTTCCACGTGAAAGAAACTTATCCCATCTGGATCTCAGTTAAATTTACCCCTGTTAAATTTAAGGTTCTGTGTCACCCCATTCTTTCTCAGGGGCTTCACAGGAGAAATCAGCTTTATTTTGATGATGAGAATTTTTGTGGCAAGGACAAAATGTTGTCACCTGTAATTCCAAGAAAATAGACCTCATGATCCAATGATCTTTACAATTCTGTACCACTTAAGTTCTTAATTATTCTTTCCAATGTAACCAACTATACAGGTTAGTAAAAAAAAAGGTTTTAAACCCCTCACCATTTATAGATCTATGTAGATATAAAACAAAAGTACATGTAAAACACCTGAGTAGCAAAAAGAAAAAACATAGTAAAAATTGCCTTTCCTCTCAGAATGATTTCAGGAAAATCAAAATTTTAATAAAATTCCAGGCAATACAAAGCAAAACATTGAAGGCATCAAGAAGGAGAGAAAGTAATATGTGAAAAAAAGAGGAGAAAAATGAATGAGAATAAAGGGACTTAAATTTTTCTGAGCAATTTCATTAGGTGGCTCAAAATTTGTTCAAATGAAAAATATACTCATATTACAGTAACCTTAAAAAATCACAACAACAAAAAATACCCAAACACCACACAGACAAAAATACTGAAACCTGCTATAAATTGTTTACAAAGCTAAAAGTTTACCAGCAAAATGACACAATTTTCCTAAAGTAGCATCTTAAATTCCAGAAACTGCAATAAGTGACTGTCTCTCAAATGTACAACGATTGAGGCTTCCATACAGGTAATGTGGACTATCTGCCAAAGAGCAAATCTGGCTTAAATTGTCCTCAAAGTGATCACTGAATCTGTTTCTGATGAAACCACTACATATCCCATCAAAATATTAAGGAAGTTATTGGAGAGTTATGACATAGTTTTTAAACTTGGAAGAATCTTCACAAAGATGCGTCTTTTCACCATGCTGACAGCACCACCACTGTACAGGAACTGTGAGCATGGGGGAGCTCCCAGCCCCACTGTAACACCAGCATTCTGGTGAACTGTTTCAATGGAGATAAGAAAGTAAGGACAGCACTTCAAACCCTATGCAGGAAGCATTTGCTTATTGATGTCTGTGTTGAACTGAATTATATAAAAATGGATTGGACAAATAGACTGTTTGCTAGAGCAAAATGAACCAGAATGTTAATAGAGGGTATTTACATGCATATACATATATACCTGTGTATATACCCATCCTAATACAAATCACATCTTTAGTTAATACAATAATCAGCCTTTTGAGAACTACTGCCAACCAGCAGAGTCCATTGCTGCATGACTATATTGTACAACACCCCCAGCCAGCTACTTGTGTTACTGAATGAAACAAATATACTAAAAGTGTATAAACTAAATGCTTATTTTTCTAATATACAGCTGCACTAATAAAGAGATGCATTTTGATTATAAATTAATATGCTCATGGTCATTTCAGACCTCCCTTGTTTGGTATCCTAAACACTGGACACATACTGCCAGTTATGTGGGATCAGACAGCATGATCGAGCAGGTCATCTCTAGTCCTTCAAGAATCCTTTCTGCAGAACTCCCCAGAAGTGTTTTGCTGCAGTTCTGGGACAAGCGGTGGTTAGCTACAAACTGTCTCCAGCTGCAGGCTGGCCAGGCTAGACAGAGAGCAAAGCACACACAGGACAAATATAATCCAATAGGGAATTCATCTGCTGGGCTACACTTAACACATTTCTTTCTCACAGCGCTTTAGATTTGTTGTACCACCAGCAAATTAAGGTAAGTATTTGGGTATAATGAGTTTGTGCTCGCTTGCTGTTGCAGTTTAACCCCACACAGTAACTGAGCACCACACAACCACTCATTCCCCTTTTCCTGGTGGGACAGAGGAGAGAATTGGAAGTGAGAAAACTTGTGAGCTGAGATAAAAGCAGTTTAATAAGTTAAAAAAAAAAAAAAGACAAAAAATCATCATCATCATCCATCTTAATTTATTTTTATTAATAATAACAACGAAAAGGGTGGGGAACAAAGAGAAAGAAAAAGAAAACCCCAAGTGATGGAAAGAGAAACAATTGGTCACCACCACCTGATTGATGCCCAGCTTATCACTGAGCAGCAGCCCCCATGCCAACCTCCCCTCCAGCTTTACTGCTGAGCATGATGCCACATGGGCTGGAGTATCCCTTGGGTCACTTGGGATCAGCTGTCCTGGCTGTGTTGCCTCCCAAACTCTTGTGCACCCCAAGCCTGCTCACTGGTGGGATGGGGTGAGCAGCAGGAAAAGCCTTAGCTTTTTATGCCCTGCTCAGTCATAACTAAAACACTCCTGTATCATCAACACTGTTTCCAGGACGATCCAAGCTCAATCATGCATCAGCTACCATCAAGAAAATTAAATCTATCCCAGCCAAAACTGTCACATGTGCCTGGTGCAGTATCCAAGTTAGAAATCATAGTTGGAAGTTTCAACTGACAAGCTTGTAGGACCAAATGTTCACTAATCCTTGAGAACTACATCTCAAGATTTTCCTGTGGATTCTTCAGGAGTCTACAGAGACTAATGAGAATCGAGGAGGGAAACGAGCAGGAACAAAACCCATAAAAAGCATAAAACACCTTTGACATAAACTAGTACAAAAGACTAAACAAAGACTAAAAAAGTTGACTATCAAACACAACCTTGCCAATGAAAAAGCACATTCCACAACTCCTTTGGAATAGAAGCTGGATTTATAACTTGACCAAAAATGATGCATTTGAGGCAAACCAGTAAAGACTAGTCTTGGATTTTCTTCTGAGTTATCTTAGGTCACATAAGCAGATTTTGTTTGATCTAGGCCAAGATTCTTGCTCTCTGTAGCTTGTCTCAATGGCAAGAAGAGATTCAGCTTTACTGTGAGGGGAATACTTAAGTAACAAATTTCTTCTTAACACTGCCATAGCTCAATAAATGAATCCTCCAACAAAGACAAAATTTGAGGCAAACTCAAAAATCAAGTTTAATCCTACTCAACATAGAGGTTCAATTTGGAGATCAGTCTTTGTCAGGTATCAGAGACTATATTTAAAAAATAAACAAAATTAAAAATCCAGTTGTACTGCAAATATTTCAACCTCGCATGGGCCACTAGATCCCAGGTTCATCAAGACAACAGAAACCTCTTCAGGTCTCTCACATCCTATGCCTTTGAAATCAAATGCTGATTCTTTGCTTTGAGCTTAGTAAAGCAGCAGTGGTGAAAATAACCATTCCAGAAGGGAAAATCCATGAATGATCTCTCCACAAGACGAAGGGTGAAGGATCTCATTGTGCCACTGGATCTGAAGTGCTGTGAATAGTAACTACAACTATGAACATCAGTAGCAAAGCCCTAACCTGGCTCTGCCTTAGGCAGATACAGAAGGAATGAGAAAACATCCTAAGGAGCTTATTTTCTCCCACAGCACATTCAAACAGCAGCACAGAAAAACATCTCTGACAAAGTCTTGCATTAATTATGAGTAAGATTGGTCACTTGATGTAAGAACACAGTGAATTCCCCAGCCTTGATGGGGCAACACAGCTGCCAGTGGGTAAAAGCAGTGAGATATAAAATGCCATTTAAACAGGCAACGAGGGGCTTTTAGGATGTTGCTACAGGCTGGCTTTACCCACAGCACTCCTGTTGGCATAAAAGCCCTAGAGCAGCCATGCAGATGACAAGTCCCTTTCTGAACACCTTTGGAGAGTTATCTGTTTGTAAAAGCCTCCTATGTCAAAGAGGTTGAAGGAAACACGTGGCACAGAAAGCTTACAAAAAGTAGAGGAGGAGAGGAAAGAAACAAGGAAAGCAATGGAATAAAACCAAGATCCTCACTCATCTTACATGCTAAAGAAATAATGTCATTTCTAAATTATGTGCAGAATTGTTTCCATTTTCATATTCTTTAACAGGGTTTTTTTTGGAAGCTACAGAAAATGAGCATAAGAGACAAAAAAGTACTTCGCCCTGCAGGAATACAGAAATTGTAAAAGCACAGGCAGCACTACAGAGGAGCAGTGCCATTCACTCACAAAGAATTTTGTGCATGTAGATGGCTGATTAATTGCTGGCCTGCCTAGACGAAGCTGCAACGAGCCAGATACTGTCAGCATGCCATCTGTTACCATGGAAATGCACAATGTTCCTGTTTCTGACAAACCCTTGAATACTGGATAGATTGTGCCATATGTAAATAAGGCAAATTAGTTTTCCTATATCTTCCAGACAAGGTTAGACTAAAAGAAAATATATCTGTTTATATACTGTAACCTCCAAGATATGAACTAGGCAAAGCTTGCTTCTTTTTTTTTCATAAAAACCTCATTCAATTTGTTGTTAGAACTGAAACAGTGTGGACTAGCACTAAGCAGCATAAAATTAATTCCCAATAGCAATGTTTACAAAAGCAGTACTTAAAAATATGCATATTCTATATGCATACTACATTCACCATGATTGTTGGGGTTTTATTTTCAATTTTTTTTCATTTCTTCCCAATTGAGACAACGTTATTGAAACAATACATAGAAATAAACAGGGAACTTTCTCATTCATACAATGGTATTTGGTGTAGTTTGGAGCATTTAAGCAGAATTTTTTAAAGAGATTCTATAGATTTTAAATATGGAAAAATTTATTTACTCACTTGAATAATAGTAGCTCATTGATAGCTGAGGCAGATCAGCTTAGCTTCACTAAAGTCAAAGGACTGTGGTAGTTTGCACATGCCCAAGGTCTAGCAATGAGAGTTTTACAAACCAAGGCTTAACCAGCTACTCTAAAAATTTCATTATTGTATCTTGAAAATTAAAAGGTTCAGTACTTAAGTCTTTGGTTAATGTTTTGATTTTACAACTGTACATAAAACTAAAATCAAACAGTTCAAAACCAGCAAGAAGTGTGCTCAGCACACTCACTGGGAGCACAACACACCGTTTAGGGTGGCTATGAGCATTAGGACATATTCTGTTACCTGTACAGATGGTCTTTGAACACGAGCACTCAGCAAAACACACCTGACTCGCTGTGGCTTTTTACTGAGATGCATCTCCTCCCAGAAGTGTCAGGCTGCTGTCACTATAATCGCCTGCAGTATAAGGCTTGTGGGTAAGTATAATTTTAAAATAAATTTATATCAGGCATTCTCCCTCTTGCCACTTCACTATGTAAAGCAAGTTGATAAAAAGGAGCATGTCCACAACATGCCCCCTAGGATAGATATCCCTGGGATAGATTTGAGCCCTTCTGAACCATTAAGTAAATGCAGATCAAAATTGTTTTAAGACAGTGGACAGGCATGCCGTGGTTGTGAGACTGGAGTAGCACCATGGTGTGCCTTCAGGCACTTTCATTTTATGGACTTACATTGTCATTCAGATTTTCTGTTTTCACTATACACCTTTATAGGGTAACATGACATACTGATGTACTGCAGATGGAACTGTCTAAATTAGGGTACAGAAATGACACAGGTCCCACAATTTTTAACTTGCTGCATTGTAAATGCAGACTTTAGGGGTTTTTCCTCTTGCCAAATTCCTTGTGTGGCTTTCAGCATGGAGACTGATAAATGGTATAACAATAGCTGAGCAAAATGAACAGGCAGCTGTATATCAATATTTCTCTGATGTGAGAATTAATCAGAAGCTCCAGTAACAATAAGGTTATCATGTTCATGTTAAATGCATTGTGCATTTTAATATATTCTTTACACAGTCCTTTTGTTGCTGTGCAACTTTGCACTGCTATGAAATATTACTTCTAAAAACCAAGCAACTACCTATCAATCTCCAATATAAATTTACTCAGAACATAATAATCAAGTTTGAACAAACATGCTTTATTCCACACAGTGCCACAGAACCTGAGTCCCCAGTAGAGCAGAACTTCATCAGACCAATTTGTTAAACTAAAGTATGGCCTAAAAATAGTAAAAGTTACATAAAATATACTCTAGAAGTTAACAATCCCCAGTTTTGCAGAATAAAATTAAGATTCATCACTCTCCACAATAGCATGTGGGACCTGTGCCAGCTGATTCTCTGACATTGGCTTCTTCCCACAGGAGCATCAATGCCTTGGAATTCTGCCCTTCTCTTCCTCCCTGGGTGTTTTGAATGGAAGAACATATATGGGATGTGATACACATCAATTTAAATCACGCTGCCTGCCCAGGAACAAGAATGAAATTCAGAATTTGAAGAAAGGAAGATTGATAGGGAGTATGAACACGTAGAATCATTCTGGAAAAAAAAAACAGTTATAGGTAAGTAATATTATTCCTTCTTTGAATGGCGTCTAAGCAGTCCTACTTAACAAACAGTGTGAAAACATTCCATGATAGTTTCTCATCTAAGCAAACTGACAATGGCATGCTGTTGAATCAGCAAGCAGAGTTCCAGTTTGCCAAATTGAGCAGCTGAATGAAGTACTATGTGCTAGTGTTTTGTCAATGTGAGAGCAATGTTCAAATCTTGGAGAAAATTCAGTAAGAACGAGTCTAGATCACACCATGTAAGTCACTTTTGCACTGTGATATATGACTTGATGCTGAAACAGAAGAGAAATATTAATTTTTTTTTATGTAGTCCAACAAACTTTACTGTAATTTAGTTATTTGCAAAACATATAAGAAAACTGACTTTCAAAATTCTGACCTTATTTACTTAATTTTGTAAGACATTTTCACAAGTATTGAAAAATATGTTGTTTAATGTGAATGAAGCCTGGCAGTCACGGTCAGAACACTGATTTATAAAAAAGTCAGTTATAGACTTATACAATTATTTAGCATTTAGCTTTTGAGAATTCATCAAGCATAGATTGCCAGAATTTATCTGGACATGTCCCATTTCTCCTGAATTAACAAATTTTTCTGATTGATTTTATCAGCTTAATTAAGTAAAGGGACTTGATGAAGACCTGATATTTCTGCTAAGCCAGCAATGGACAATCAGGCTGGGAGAACATAATCAGTGCATCCCTGGTCAGCTGAGTCTCACTCATCCTCTCAATGATCCTCCTTTACCAGTCCTTTCCACAGGAGCACACTTAAAACCAAATTACGGGAATGAACCTTATTTCCCATCAACATCCCTGGGTGCAGGAGGTTTGGATCTCACTCTGGCTAAAGAGGTCCTAATAAGATGAGCACATTAAATTATCAAATCTCAGTGAGAGTAAATAAGGTCATGAAACATCAGAAGTCAATTTTCTCTCTTGTAACTAGAATATTTTAGGTTTTCTGTAATAATGTCCGCTGGAATAAAGATAAATTCTTGTTGATAGGGCTCTGGGATATTCCCTACACGTGAAGCATCTGACTCAACTCCCTTATGCATCATTTTCTCTCTGACATATGGTAATTAATATCTAGGGACAAACCACTTTTTAAAAATGTCTTAATAGTGATCCCATACACAATGCTGGCAAACTAAGATTATTTTTGTAGTTTTGTTCCAGAGAGAACCTAGGGGACATAAGGCAAATTTTACCACCCAAAGATAAGATAAATCAGTGAAGCATTTCTTTTCAAGGACTCCAGTTTTTCACAATTGTTTACTCCAGGATCCATTTTTTTTCTTTCATTTATCTTGTTTCTTAGTCATTGGCTACCCTTGTGATTCTGGGTGAAGGATTTCCCTTTGGAAACTTCAGTGCATCCACTTTATCTTCTTATTCTTTGCTAGGAATAAGTTCAGTTCATGATCTCCAATACTCCCATATTTATTCTCGAGTCTTTGTGCTCTTCCTGACGATTTTTACAAATTCATGAATGTAGTCTAGCAGATTTTTGTGCCAGAAGAAGACAACTAAAATGAATATTCTATATTCACACACACAGATATATATATTGTGTATGCACTGCTCTCTGGAAAGCACATGATGAGAAAGTGGCAACGTGCTTGGATGGATCTGCCTGGCCACAACATCCACCCAACAGAGTTAAGACTGCTCCATCATACTTTGCTGCAATCAGCTAAATTCAAGGGGAAGCAGGATGATAATCTATGAAGAAGGTCATGTGAGGAATTCCCCAATACCTTTGACTCACTTTTAACAATGCCTTTAGTTTTGGATTTGCTCTGTTATGGTACCTAAAACATACAATCTAAAATCCTAAAAAAGCTTAAATAGAATCTTGATGCTGATCTGTGATAAGTCATCATTGTTATTATAATGTTAACAGAGCAATGTCAATTCATGTCTGATGAGGATTTAACACTTCAAGATACCAAGGGCAGATATAACAACAAAAACATCTAGCAACCCTCAGATTTTGCAAATCATTTTCAATGACAGATTAACAACCACATTAATAGAACTGTACAATCCAAATTCTTAAATGCAGTACTCTGTCTGCATCATTCCCCACTGAACTGTCACAAGACTCCACAGAGAAGCTCCTCTAAGAACACATTCCAAGTTACTTTTTATTTTGTGGTATTTGGTTGAAGTATTCAGGCTTTCTAATAAGAAAAGTGTCTGACAGTACCTGTAAACACTACTATTAACCAAACAGCTGCAAATGTGCATAAATGCCACAAAATGTAGCTGCTGCTGTTTCTATTTATTCGGGAAATTTTCATTTTGAGCCTCAGAAATAAATGTGTTCAATCACTACTAGGGTTCCAACAGAGAGGGGAAAAAATGCAAGAAAACTCCAAGACACAGGTTACCCTTTGTGCCTTCGTGTCTGGAAGAATAAATAATATTACCTCCAGTAACAGAGTCACTTGTAACTATGCCCACCATGGCAGTAGCATTGCTCACATCTTGAAATCATCATGTCACACAGGAAATATCCAGCTAAAATGCCCAAATGATAAATCTTTCAGCCCATGAAGCTAAGAATTAAGGGTAAATCATTAAAATATCCAGGCATTATTAACCCAAATATACTTTTAAAATCTTCCATAATCTCATAACACTCAAGGAAAAGAAACATTAGTAAATCTTACAAGTTTTTCAGTCTCCTTAAATTTGTTGTGAGTCTGTATCTAGCTCAGTTCCTGTGTTTCCTGTTTTATGTCAAGTGATAACCATTTTTGTTATCAGCCTAATGCTGGAAAATTGACTTTGACATCTATTAGCCAGCTATATCTTCAGCTCAGATGAATAATTGATTGCATGATCAATTATTGGATAGCAAAATCTGTGGTGGTTTGCCAGTTAGACAGCATGAAAATTAGTTCTATTACTGCCAGCTCCTATAGCCTGCAAAATGATATATAGAACACTTCAATGAGAGATTTTGTATTGTATGTGGCTTATTTATCCTCCAAGTGTCTTACACAGCATTTCGAGACCTGAGTAAAGGCTCGTTCTATGGGGAAAATATGTGCATAAAGAGAATTATCCTTAAGAGTCTGACCCATCCTCCTGGAAAAATTCTAATCCCCAAAAAGCCTAAGTTCCCATAGAAGAACAGATCTCCACCTGGAATAAAAGATCACATTTGGGGTCAATAAAACTCTCAGGGAAACCATATGGAAAAAAGGAGCACCCTTTAATAAAAGACTGAAAGAGGTGAAAATCAATTTCAGAAGAAAAATTTTTCGTTCTTCAGGTCTAGCAAAAAAACCACAATAATGGGAAAATTCTTCAAGAGAGAAAAGCATTCAGTACACTCAGCTACAAAATTTCATGACTCCTATGATGGAGTAGACTTGTGTGAACAAAATAAAATACTCACAGACTATTTCTAGAAAGTTTCCAACACTGGAACCATGAAGTGCAAGTGTTAAGATTCACGTAATGAGCCAGCAAACTGTTGAAAAAGCAGAACTAAACCAATGAGCAGAGTGCACAGTAACTGCACTCCTGAGTAGAGCAAGATCTGACCATTCCTTGGCCACATACCAGCCAAGACTCAATAAACACCAATACTTTGGATACACATGACCATAAGAGGATCAATAATTACACTGGGGTGAGAATCAGTGAAACCAAATCATAGGTTTGCAAACTGCTCCAAAGGTAAGGAATGCATCTAACAAATTTCCTAGAGCCAGACCACTCTCAGAGTAGAAAGACTAGACGTTTTGGTTAGTGCCCACAGAAAAGAAATTAATGCAGGTACCAAAAAGACAATTAAAAATCTTCTGCTCTGTCTTCATCAGTCTTTGGGCTATTTACTAGCATATCGTGGTTGGAAAATCAACTGTCACCAGCGAAACTGCTATAAGAATCAACTGTTCTGAAGATTGTTCCCAAAAGATCTTGCAACTGTTTTTCCTTTACTGCAGAGCATTTTGAAAACAGCCAGCTGTGAAGCCTTTCACCTGTGAGAAGAATGTTTCAAATGCATTCTGCATGGCTCAGACTTGACATGGATATGTCCAGCAGCCATCAGAGATCCTGCTTTCATAAGATCCATCTTCCCCTATAAATGTCATGAGTGATTGAAATCAAAGAGCTGGGAGAATCCAAAGGGCTAAATGGATGCAGTAACACTGGAAATTATATTTAGGACCAGTTTTAAAGGTGCTCTCATTCCAAGGTGACAGAACAGCAATGACTTTCCCCAAAACAAACTGAAATAGAGGGAAAAGTTTCCTTCTGGGAACACCTTCAAAGAACTTGTCCCATGTGTGAAAGGAGTGTAAGGAATAAGCACAAAGGAGTGGTTCACAAAAAAATGGATCTCAGTTCAGTCACATACCACAGAAGAATAGGATGCACATTTATGTCCATACACTTATTCGTTTTCCCACAGGAGCTGACTTTGGAGCTATGTACTCACCCTACAACCACTGCTGAGATGAACAAAACCCCAGCACCTGTGTCCAAACACACATACACAGATTAGCTAGAATTACAACTTCTCAAAGTGCTGGATAGATGTTGAATTAAGCCTCAAATCATATCTGGCTTAGATAAGAAAAAAAAGCCCACAGCCAACTCTGTTTCCACTAAACACAGGCCAGCAAAGCACTTGAAGCGTGTGTCAGATAAAGTCATTTGTTACTAAGCAAGCAAGCAACAGTCCCTTGAGTATTAAATATCTAATAAATATCAGGTACTAAATGGTACTTGAGCAATATGTTAAGATATTAATAGAGAAGTAATATCTGATTAAAATATGGATAAAACACGTGGGAGGTTTATTACAAGATGAGTTCAGCTGTGTCACCAGCTTATAGGTTCTTATACTCAAAAGAGCACAGGAATGAAGGAAATGAAAGAGGCAACAATAATCCTGGAGAGAAAAAAAAGCTGAGAGGTCAGGGGATTCCAGTGCATGAAAAGATAAGGTAGGTTAGTTATAATTTCTCCAAAAAGAAGTTCACTAAATACTCAACAAACAGCCCTTCAAGTATAGAAAGAATGTGGTTTTCTATTAGAATCTGTTTGTAGGAGAGAATAATTACATATCCCCCTTTTTCAGCAAATAAACATCCAGGATAAAGTGCTGTTTAGTGTCCTAAATCAATAAACACATCAGTTATACACATAAGTCTAAGCAGAAATGATGGAAGAGTTGATGCCTTCTCAGAAATTACTGTGAATTATTAGAGGAACCGTATTCACATACATTTACTTACCCAAAACATTTACAGAATTCCCTCTCATCAGCTATAGTGTGAAAGAATTTTAGTACATCCCAAGCATGCTAAATAGCTTCAGCTACAATATATTATTATCGCTTTTATTATATTTATTAATCCATTTAATATTGTTCACTGGGTTCAGAACACATGATCTCATTGCAAGTAGCTCTTTCTGATTTCCAAAGCAGTTGGGACTGTGGGTCATAACTCAGCTGCTCCACTGCAGCCCACCACTCCAGGGAGATGGGCAGGGCCTGGGGCCACAGGACAGACATCGTGGGCACCAACAAATCCATGGCTGGGAAAAAGAAAGGATTCAGCAAAAGGCAAGCTGAACCATACCCTTCCATACAGCTTCACTGACAAATCCACCAGCTGCTGCTAGTTGCATCCGGGGCAGATAAACTCTCAAATTTCACAGTTCCTCTACAGAGTCACCAGCCAAATACCCATGGTTATGTCACACACCTCGCTCCTGCCCTCTGCTGAAGGACAGCAGCATGGGAACTCCACTGCAACATCACCTGGCTCTTCCTCTCCTCATACTCAGGAATTTCACCTACAGCAGAAAACTGCTTCCTGGGCTGCCTGCAGCCTGCATTTTCCAGCTCCTAAAGACCATCTCATGGTCTCCTGCACTGAAATTGGGTGTTGTTAAACAAAGGGAAATTTCGTTCTGCCCCATCAGTTTGGATCACCGTTTTCCTTTTCCTGTCAGGACTTTTTCCTGTTATTCCAATGGAGTCAATTTTCCCCTTTTGTCTCAAAAGACTTCAATTCAGATTCCAAATTAGCAACCAAGTACTCTCTACAATGACCTGAACCATCTGTGGGACAGATAAAGCAAAGTCCAAAATACAACAGCCCTCATGCTTTTGTGGCCCATGAAAACTTTTAATTCCAGGTAGAGCAATAGTTTAATAATTATTTATAAATTATAAAACAATTAAAATGAAGTTACATATACTTTTCTTAATGTATTAATTGTAATTATTTATCTACAGAAGTAGACTTGAATTTGGACAAAAATACCTTCTGGCACTTATTTCATACATGTAAATAGGTGTTATTTAACTTCTAATTTACAACAGAATAAAATCAAAACCATTCCTTCAAAAAAGATGTTATTCTTTAAGAACACATATCCCAGGTCTACATGGAATTTCTATTCATAAATACGCCTCCTTAGACCAAAGATCAAAAATTAGTGATGGTCCACAACATGCAGAGCTTTAAAAAATGTCACATTCTTTCATTTTCAGCATAAGAAATGGGCAACTTGTTCAGGGCAAATACTTGTTTGAACTGAGGATTTTATTATTAATCTCTGAAGACTGCTGAATTTAGGGTCACAGTAAGGGTTGATTAGGTACAAGGTGCACAAAGCTCTCCTCTGTCAATGCTATTGAATGAAGCAAGTAATTTAGATTCAGAATTGGTCTTGGATTGAAGCTCACTCCATTACCGACCATTTTCAATTTCAGCTATACAATAAACATCAAGCTCAGCAAGGAAATTAGTACATTTGGTAATGTATTGGGAGAGATGGGTGGGTCTCTGACAAGATGACACTTATCACCAAAGCTTCAGTTAATGAAACCCTTGAGTGGTTTCTGCGTTTGACATATTTTGACATTTTTTGAAATCACATCCAGCAGGTTTTTTTACCCCACAATGTTGTTCTTTATGAGGAAAAAAAAAATCTATCTTTAAAATGAGTGCTGAGTACTGCAATATTATTGGAAAAAATTAAAGAGACTGCATTGAAGGCAGAGGGGATGAGAATCTGACTTTCTTGAAATGCAGAATGCACAGTGTTTAAACTGAGGAGATGCCAACGCTAACACATTTTCAGAAGAGAGCTTAGATTTCAACAGGCACATTTGCCTTTAGTCTGTTTGCTCAGAAAATGCCATAAACTGTAACAGGAAGTCTGTTTTTAGTGTGACTACAGAAAATGTTTAAACTTAATTTGTTCACTGTTATTTTTAACTTATCCACACAAAAATTACCATAAAGCACTATAGTAGATTTATCATTAACGAGATTAAAATGATAATTTCTAGTATAACCTGAACAAGCAAAACAAGTTTTTCTGGGTTACTTTCACAACAGAATCAGTTTATTTTTGTAGTGTTGTGTTCTTAATTTTTATTTGTTTGAAATAACCAAAACAAAGAACAAGATAACTAGTTATAAATCTTGAGCAAACTTACTGTACAAAAGACACCAAAATAAGTGAAAAAATGAAAGCAAGTTAGGAGACAGAAAGGGAGAACGAACAATTGCTGGCCTAAAAGTAGCTCTCTTGAGTTGATGACCCAAAAACACCACAATAGCTCTCAGATCACTTTAAATGCTGCTTTGTAGCAATGTGGCACCTACAATGTATGAGTAGAATTAAAAGGGGTCAGGAGAGACAGAAGACTTAGAGATCACTAATTCTGAGCGGTTTGATATTTACTCTTTAGCTTTGCTGAAAGCCGAGGGAAATTATTACAGATTCATATATTTCAATCTCACACAGCTCTATTATTGTTCATTTTTTCATTCAGAGCTGAGAGAACAATTAAAACAAAAAATACAAAGCAATTTAAACAGGGACATTTCTGAACTCTACTAGACCTACAAGGCAACACTTAGAGCTCCAGTTCCTATCCGGGTGGTCTCTCCCAAAGACTTTTTTCCAACACAAGTGGGAGGTCACCTTGAAGATTTCAGGGACAGGGATTGTATTGTACAGGATACATACTCCTGAAGAGTTGCATTGTGTTGCAATGCAATTTTTATTTAAAACCTTGCCCTCCCCATGACTCTGCTCTAAGCATTTCCCTTGCCTCCCTCAGTCAAAGTTTAAGGTGGCAGAGCAAGTACCATGTGTATTTGTGCCCTCTGGAAAACCTAAGGCAGGGAAAATAGAAGAAGATATCTTCTGAACCAAAGAAATCCTGTATCACAAAGGAGTTAATGATTATTTCTCTAGCTTTAGAGGATTTGTTTTGCTTTTTTTTGTTTAAACTGGAATCGTTTCCCACAATACTCGACCAAAATTTGCCATATCCTACTGCGTCTTTGGATCTTTCTGACCTTGTTTCAGCTTATGCTTCAAGATAAGCTCAAGCTACCCAGGCTGCAAAATACCAGTATTGTTAATATTTAAGTCTCAGCAGCAGAGATGCATTGTTCCAAGCACAGTAGTAAATAGCCCAGATTATTTTGGGATTCCAGAAAGTTCACTTACACATAGACCATGTGCTCTACCCAAGACGTGTGATGTGTAAAAAGCCAGGAGGAATCCCAGTGAAAATTCAAGTAGTCCCAGGTCTGCATTTCAGCTTTAGAGATGTTTAGACATAGATTCTGTACTTTGACCCACTATTTTCAGGCAATAGAGATTTGAAAGAAAAAGTTAGACATCACATGGTTGGGCTGTTTTTTCTTATCTGTGTTCAAATAATCGGAATAAGAAGAATTAATAATTTTACTGGGCACTTTGAAAAAATGGAACCAAATAAATAGTTCACACATCATCCTGCAATCTCAAAGCAGGAGTGCTTGCTCCACACATTTTATTCTAGAAAGTTTTAAAAATTAGATTTAATCTTTCAAATCACTGGGAATATGATCCCAGCAAACAGAAGAGCTTAACTACTGTACCACACAATGTGATGTGTAATTATTTTCTGACAGTATTTACCAGAAATCTGGGTAGTTTTCATACTTTTAACTCGTAGAAAACATTTATCCTGTTCCAGTAATAAAGATACCTGTCAGTATATTACAGATGGGAACTCACATACTGAATAATCTTAACTTGTTCAGTCAAGCAAGTTTTTCATACTAGGAATTTTTTTTTTTTACAGCCTCCATTATAAAATGCTTTTTGATCCTGCTAAGACTTAATACAAACTGCAGTGACTATATCAGAAATAAGATCAAACTAGGCAAGTTAATTGCCTGCTTTATTACATTTTTTCTACTAATACAGAGCCAAGTCACCAAATTTTATTTAGCAAGTACTCAGCCAAGATCTTTCACTATCATTGCCCAAGTAACAGATGGTTTGGTCACAAAACAAGATGGAATTCACTGCAATCAAACCAGTAGCAGTCTGTCACACCACCTTCTATTCTCTGTGCATTTGCAGGCACTGGACTGGTTGAGCCTACTCTCACTTTCTCCTGACTTACAACACCAAAGACTGCAGATGTGGTTGCCTGGAGCTGCCAGGTGCTGGGAATACCCCTCTTCATTCCACTGCAGAAAGAGGATAACATTGAAGGTGTTTTTCTGCATTTCCTCTTTCCTTTTACCTAAGGTCATGTCTTTGGCATATCTTCATCTGTGATGGATTTCTGACAGATGATCTCAAGCCATGCAACCCATCTCCATGCAAGGAAAACTTCTTTTGGACTCCGCCATACCACTGGTGGCCCCTCTGCTGGAGATTTTCTCCTGGCCTTTAACCTCACTCAGTAACTGATTATGCATCTGGCACAGGTTCCTCCCAAATTGTCCTTCACAGCATGAACTACTGTCCTATTCTGCCTCTCTCTGCAGCCCATCTCTTCCCACTATTAAAGAGCATGCAAGTGTAGGCAGGACTAGACAATTATTTTCCTCATTTTCCCCTTTCCTTCTGGGGGAAAACAAAGGGAAATTTTAATTGAAAAACGGAGGGAAGAAAATAACTGACAGCTTTTAAATTATTTTTCTTAGAAGTTTGATATTTTCTGCAGTGTATTTCATTTTGGTGAGTCCAGTTTTCTGTTTTGGCAGGTTGGGGGAAATCAAATCGGTATTGTCACATTTATAACCTACAATAACTATCTGTACTTTTTCCACTCTTTTCTGCATGGCTTTTTTAAATAAATGCAGAAATAAAGTTTACTAGAGTACCCAACGGGCTTTTTAAGTTTAAAACAGGTAGCCTGCTGAAGGCCCAGGCTTTGTTCCTTCTGACCTGTCATGCTGAGATTAACAAATCTGTGACCCATAAAACAAGGTTGCTTGAACCCAGATAGGGGAAACCAATTGCAAACTCTTCTTTCAGTCCCTGGAGAAAAGACTCTATGTGGAACACAGCCAAAGGTCCACTGAGCAACAAAATAGTAAAAGAAAATGTATTACTAGGTCTTGATATTCCTTATCTCTCTTTTCTGTTAGAAGCAGGGAAAGATGCAAACTCTCAGTTAAATACAACTTTACAAAGGTATATATAAAAAACATGATGTAAAAAGCATTTGGGCAAAATGTTTTGTTAACTTAGGTTCTGATTACCAACAGGAGACAACAAATAAAATATTCTATTTTATTTTCAGGGATTTTTTTTCCCTATTATTTCCCTTGTCAGTCTTGTTCAATATAAGAAGCCAATGGCATTAGAGATCCAGGTGAAGTAAAGGCTAGGAGCCAGCAAGAAAATATTGAGAGAATCAGGAAGAGCTGGAAAAATTTCAGGAGAGCCTCCTGGAGGTGCGTCCAACATCCCACATGACAGACACAGATGTCTGAGGTACTGTCATTAAGCCACTGACAATTAGCAAAACTGTGAGACAACTGACAGTATGACTGTCTTTGATAATATGTGATAATTGACAATATAACAGTTTCCTAAAGGTTTATGAACAAGTAGATTTTTTCTTTTTAAAATTTATATGTGTTTTCTTGATGGATGTGAATTTTACAACTCAAAAAAGCAATTAGGCTCCTTCCAATCACCCATTGACAGAATCTATCCCTTTTCACTAGAACACATCTTCAGTATTATTAAAAGTACTGAAACCCACACATAAACAATGCACTACAAGGGTCTTCCATGAATCAATATAAAAACTGAAAATCCAATTCAGGATTCCCCAGCATTTGCATGAAGTACCTATAGCACAAATAAAATTCTAAACGATATCTAAGCTAATTGAAAGCATAGAGATCTTTCATATACATATAAATATATATGTATTCATATTTTGTTGTTAGTAAAAAAACAGAAAATTTTTATCTTCTCTGAAACCTTGTTCTTCTCAAAAACAATTGCACAAAGAATAATGAGCAGATGACTCCTTTGAAAGACAGTGTCCTTAGTTCAACTGCATAGACTTGGTGTCCACTGAATTTCATAGTACTCAAAGGTTTACTATAAAAGCTTTTCTCAGAAATAAGTTCAAGGTTGCCTTTTTCTCCCTACTTTAAACCATTCTTCTAACTCCAACTGGTATCTCTAATATCTCTTAATGCCTCCCCTTTGACACCTCCCCAAATGCATCATTTTTCTCAATCACTCTAATGAAAGACTTCTGACACCCTCATTCTCCCTCTGTTCACGATTCTACTTTGACTATAAGTTCTTCAGGTCAGGGTCTATCTTTTTCTTCTGTATTTGTACGTTATAATAAAAAGTGTCTGGACTAATAGCTAGAGCTCCAGACTCCGATATAATAAAAATACTAATAATTCTTGTAACAGGTTTCAAGTTCCTGATTATGAAGTTTTAGCTTTTAGTAGCTATTGTGAGCTTTCTGATCACCCTGACACTTCTCACCACTGTCCCAAAAACATCTATTTAGAGAGACTACAGTCTAACAGAATGTGATAGTGAAGCTGGGACTTACATTTTTCTCATGGGTTAGAAAAGTGAGGATTACCTGGTTTGGTAATTTAGTTTCTATTTTATAGGTATGTCTGATGATGAGACAATCAGGGTGGCAGGATTAGAGAAAAGGAAGACAGAAATATAGGCAATAATTTTGCTATTTAGAGGAATCACTAACTTGTACATTGGAATAACACATGTGATTGGGGACTGGCACATTCTACCAAATGTTTGAATTAGAAACAAAATGGGATGGTGATAGTATTTAAAGGTTTAGAAAGGTTTAAAAAAGTGAATTTCCATGGCCTTAATGAAAAAAGTAAAGGTGATATTGTGTACAGCCAAATACATATAAAAGCTCATGTAAATGGAAAATTGCTTTCACTAGTCAGTCCCCTGTTCCAAACTGAAAGTGGTCTAGAAGTAAGAATGGAAATGTTTCAGTTAGATATAAATACTCCCTTATTTGAATGATTTTCAAAAATCTTTAATGAGAAAAGTATTGTGTGAAATTCTTCACACAGAACCACAGCAAAGAGAGATACTCCTACCTAAAATAACCCTGAATTGGCATCTCTCCCTGCATCAATATATGAGTCGCTTTTCAGCAATCTGGAAAAAAAACAGAAGGAAGCAAAAAACCATCCTAAACTGAACACCCAATAGAATAAATGATGCTACTTCATGATCAGAACTACGTGGAAAGTCCAGAACACATTATGGAAGGGAAGGCCCTAAAAACAACCAGGCCAATGTTCACTTGGCATTTTAACCCTGGTGAGTGAGACTTGTGTTCAGTTAAAACATCATCCAAGTATTAACTTCATGCAGCCTCACACAAGTAACAAATATGTGGCTATGACTGATAAGCACCAAATCAAAGTCTCCTCAGTACTAATAATCAAGTTTGCTTCATGTTTATATCTTGCCCTTATCATACAAATTTTTAAACTGCAAGCGTTTAAGGCTCCTCCCCTAACCTCCCCCCCTTAACTGTTTGAAGTTATGTATCACTTCCAAGTTTTCTGAAATTTTTCTTCATGTTCAGAAAAAAAATTATCAATGTTTCAATATGTTTCAATGTCCAATCAACTTCTTTCCACTAAATTCTTTATTCTACTAATACTCACATATGTTATAGTACACACACATACTCAGTTTTAACCAGTAAGTTGGGTTTTCTAAGGAAAGAACATATCATTCATTGCATCACCTAAGTATAAAAACATAAAATGGAGAAAGGTAAAAAAAAACCACAACAACAACACAAGAAAGCAAACATTTTTTCCTATTTTCTAACTGAACTGTTAGACAACATACTGAATCCAAAACTGTGTACATACATCACTGACTTAACCTTGCTGTTAGAATCTCATCCTTCACAGTTTGTAGCTTTTTATTAAAGTTAACAATATAACCATTATACATGGGTTGTTTGCTTTTAGCAGAAAGAAGAACGTGCTTGTGTTTAATTAGGTTTGACTGTAAATGGTTGCAAGTAGACTGTGAAGTGCTCATTGTAGAGGCTGTGATGGAGGAACATGGCAGTCCCACTTTGGCTGCTGGTATTGTTTGTCTGGAGACACCTTTCCGCAAGACTAAGTTCAACATGACAGGGTGTCTGTCTGCACTGTGACATCTGTATCACTGCAACAGGGAAAAACCCCAGAAATTCATTTTAAAGTGAAATCTTAAAACATGCAGAACAGCATGAACCAAGGAGTACAGACATTTTTAAAAAATTCTCTTGCTTTTCTCCATGTTTCTATAGAATGCTATAATTGTATCCAAATTTTTTTTCAGCTCTTCAATAATTTTCATCCTCTCTTCAATACTCACTTCATGAGCTGGACAAATAAGTTATCTTCCAGCTTTCTGACAGTGCAATTTTTTTCACTATTTTTCATTATTATGAAAAATATAATTTTAATATTTGATTATCATAAATTTTGGTTCAAATTTGAGATTATTCAATTATGTTCAATCAAATTTAAGAGATAATGCAGTAATTTCAAATTAAAAAAATATTTTCATATGCATTTTAAAAATACTTCAACCTTTTTAGTAAGCAAATACCTCAGGGTATCTGAGGTATTTGCTTACTAAAATATCTAAGCAGTTTCAGTTAAATTTAGATATCTCCAAAAATATCTAAATTTAACTGAAACTGCTGCCCTTTTTTCAACTTTAACTCATCTCTCTGAGTTTGGTACTTTTCCTTTCAGGGCAATGCCAGTAGTATATTTCTTATTTCAATGCTCTTGTGTCCCAGTAAACAACTAGATGTTCAAGGTATGATGATAGAGACAATAAATTTTGTTTACATTAGTAAAGGTCCTAATCCAAGTCTTGGTAGCCTTTGCCATTAGCACATGTTCACTCTGGTGCTGTAAGTTTTGGCTGGCTGTGGTACCTTGAGTGACAGATGTGTCAGTTTAAGTATGGTTCATAAATTTGATATAAATAACTTTTCATAACCAGAGGTCTTTAGGAAAAAATTAAGTGATGGAACTGAAGGACACATGGGTGCAAAATATGTCTCAAAATAAGAATGTGTTCAGTGCTCCACATGAGGAGAAATTTGTT
This sequence comes from Rhabdornis inornatus, assembly GCA_013397075.1. NCBI lineage: Eukaryota > Metazoa > Chordata > Aves > Passeriformes > Rhabdornithidae > Rhabdornis > Rhabdornis inornatus. Next base: position 2,272,732 of record VWZS01004114.1, on the reverse strand, counting down.
TTAAATTTCAAAGTCCTTAATAAAGCTCTACAAAAATCTTAAAATACAGAACCCACTAATCTTTATGACTTAAGTAAGGAAAAAAAATCTATTTCCCTGAGTTCAGCCGAAGAGTCCATTTACAGGTGATTGTGCTTGTGCTTCAGGCTCCTCCCTTACAACCTAATCAAAATCAATTCTTGATATTGTATTTCCCTTGATACGGAGAAGACTCAAAAATTATTTTGTGTCTATTTCCTTCCTCTACAAAATGTCCAGAAAGATTTTATTTCAACTTTCAAGTAAATCATAAAACATTTTAGCTGTGAGCAGAAACCAATTGAGCAATATTTCTTAAAGGGTAGAAATTTTGCAAGCTTGAAGCAGATGAAAGCAAGGTGCTACAAAAGCAACTTGCAAACCTTAAATTCTTAACTATCATTTATAGGGTTCATTAGAGTTAAGAGTGAGTTTTATTCCATTGTTCTGCTAAAGAATGGAACAAGCTTCTATAAAGGGTTATATGAGATCAATAGCAGTGAAAGGATTTGAGATAGGAGTAGAAATTAGTGGGAAATCTCTTCAGTTGAGTCAGATAATTTCACTAAAATATGAAAGATATAGAATTAATTTAAGAATCAACAACTAGTCCCACTTGTCCGTGAATGCTGCCCTCCAATAACCTCAATGAATTAGAATCAGTACCAGTGAGAATAAGTCTACATATCTGTCCTCTTCCTTACATTTATCATATTTTGTTTACTTGGTGTATTTTAAAAGGGGCATTATCTAGTGAAAAATTGTTGCTTCTCTACCTTAGAGATGCTTCAGTTCTCACTTTGAAATTAAATTAGGGCATATAAAAAGGTAACAGACTTTAATAACTACATTGTAAGTGTAAATATTCACTCCATCTTGATGCTAATAAATCACTCACAAGTCTTTAACCAGACTTCAAAATGTCTCCCACTGACGAAGGGATACAAGTCTATAATAAGGTGACCTAACTTAAGAACTAAGGGATGTATTTTTACATTTATATATGAATAATTTTTAAATTTAAAAGTTAAATTTTTAAGACTTGTTCAGTTTTCATTTAATAAACAATATAGTAAATACGAAGCAAATTATTAGAATTTCTGGTCCATTTGTTATCAAAACATAATTATTTACATTTTAAGTGACAGGTTATTTAATGAATGATCCATATTTTAAATCTAGTATGTTTAAAGGTTCCAGTTATTGTTTAAGATAGACTATGTTTATCACATAATTCCAAAATTCTATACTATTCATATTTTTTATGAGGAATATTTGTGAAAGAGATGCTTGCTGATCTTGTAAAATAAATTACTCCAGCTCAAAAAAAGGGAAAAAGGTTACACTCATATCTGTTTTCACATTCTAAATTTTGAAAAATGGAAACAACATCTCATTGTAAAAGATGATATTTATTCTTTTAATATCTTTCAGAGAATATAGAAATTGGGATCTAACTTGTGATTTCTTTGTAATTACAAATAATTTCATTTTTAGGTTAAAGTACAGAAAAATAATGCCTATGAAATCATAATTGCTAAACGTCTGCTTACGTTATGCAACGTAGAAATAAACAAACCAGTATTTTGAACAGGTGGACCTTTAAAAAAGAATCCTAATTATTCTTACACTGTTAAAATTATTTCAATTTTGCATCTCAGCAGATACACATTTGTACATCAGAAGCAGGTGTTCATCAAAGAGATGGTAAAGAGATACTGCAGCCTAGGCATGAAACCCCGCCTGCATGGTGCAGTGAGAGATAAATGAGAAAAATCCTGTAAAACATCTCTCTACACTTCAGAAGGAGATTACACCTTTTTAAAAAGGCAAAACACGCAGTTCAATTACTTATTGTCTTGGCATGTGGTTGTGATGAAAGAAAGAGTCTCAAACATCAATAGAGCTAAACTAACTTCCCAGATGGGCTTCAGAAGAGGGGACCCTTCTGCAATCCACCTGCACATAAAGCTACTTTCTTCTATTTGAAATAAAATCCATGTTTTCTAACCCCTCTGTTCAATCATCCCTTTATCTTACATGGCTGTTTGATATGCACCTCCTTGTCTTTACACTTACCTAAGAAAAAAGAGGAAAATCTTGTAGAAATAAAAAGTTATTGTCCATGGGAACACTTCAATGAATACCTCATCTATTTAGATTCTAAGCCTCAGCGTAATATTTATTGTAAATATATTTTAAATTTAACATAAAAGATAAAACACCTTAGGTTTACCACTGAAAATAACCAATAACAAATGCAAGAGGCAGAGTGATGAATTCAAACACCCATATACCCATGTTTTAATATTTGACCAGACTATTCTTTGCAATTATCTGCAGTAAAATTGCTCCTGGAACACTGAAAAATCCAAATTACTGCACTAAACAAAACAAAATTATTTACTAATGTGGTCAACAGGTGTAATCTGAGGGATGGTGTGCACTGGTATAGGTACCACAAGTGAAATGCGTGCATGAAATCAAACACATTTGTAAAAGCTTTATAGACAGAAATTCATCCCTAACCTTAGCAACTTTTTTTTTTTTACAATTTATGGTAGAGATGATGATATGAGAGATAGGAAACAGAAATCCTCTTCCTGTTATCCTAGAGTCTAAATCTGCTACTCTAGCTGTTTTTATTTGAGTATGGAACACTTCAGCCATCGTTCAAAGCATGGCTTTACAGCCCTCAGTAGATGAATGTGGAACAGCAGGAAAACCTTCTTGTGAATATAACTAGGAAGAAAATTACACTTCTGTCTAAATTAACATTTCTGTATTGAACCTAAAAGTTCACAAAGAAGTTCTGGAGCAAAGTTCAATATGAGTACCAGTATCCTGCAATTGCAAGGTGAGCTTGTATATTACTATTACAGGTGGTCACCAAGAAGGGAAAAAAGAAACCTACATTAAGCAGTGCCTAAAATTAAAGCAATTTTTTCTGCAATTTGTTATTGGTTACTTGCTATATGATATTTTATGCATTGTCAGAGTTGACCAGAAGGAACCAGATCTTCACAATTTTAAGTGGGCTCTGTAAGTGAAATGACAGACATGGGTTAGGTCAGATCACCTCATTTTTGTATACAGAGGCTATTACTGTTGTTGACACACTAAACAGAAAGAAACCAGTTTGAATATTACATTTCAAACTAGCTTGTCCTGAAATCAGTGAACACGAACACTATTGAGGAGTAAAACAAAGAAAAGCAATGCTTTCCATTGTATACATAATCATTATAATACAGCCCCCTTCTCCCCCAAACTCTAATGCAGGTACGAGGAATGCTTTACTCTCCAATTCTGAGCTTATCTGCGTGAGCTGCAGCTCTGTGTTAAAGAGGAGGTCGGCAATAATCAATGAGATTCAACCCTCAAGCTCCAGACAAGATGCCAACACAGCCCTCAGTTGGGCAAAATTTGGATGCCCTTGATTTAAGCTTCCTAAGCCTCTACAGTTCCAGTTCAGGAGATTAATGTAATTCCCATAGCTCATACTCCTCAGAAGATATTTTATGTTTCACCATATTATTAACAGAACTCAAACTGTACAAACAGTCTTGCTTCTCTCTGTTTCAGGGAACGAAACAAACTTTTACACAATTCCCATTAAGCAGAAGTGGAGAGATACCAACAATTTACTCCTGCTTAACAACTGAACTTATGAGTGGTAGTATTTCACAGGTGCTACATTTGTGTACACCTATACCCAGACAATGGTTTCTGTGCCATCAGTGTAAATGGGAGTGTGAAACTTCTCCCATATTCATCTGCTCCTCAGGACAGTCTGGTTGGTTTTCCTGAACTGGTGCAGACAGACATGTGCTACATCCCTGCTTGTCCAGCTCCTTTCTTCCATTCTAATACTGATAAAAATATATATCTAAGTAGCTTTCCCATGATTTTTCAGCTTTTCACACTGGCATCCAAAGTTATGGGCAAATTTAGTTTTTTCAAGTCACTTGGTAGCAATCCACATTGCCAGCCAGCACACTGAACTTTAGACAATAGATGGATTTTCCTTATATTAAGGTTGTTGGACTGGCAATCCACACTGCCTTTTCTTGGTGGCCATGTCTGTTTCTGACCATGAATCCCAGTCTTCGAATAAACTGGCCCTCCTATACCATTAAGTTCATATTTAAAAAAATAAAACAAAATAAAACAACAGAACTCCTGCTTTTTTAAAAGTTTGAGTAGTAATTTTAATCAGCAGAAATTATGGTAATTATGTGATAAACATCAAACCAGAGTAACACCAGTTACAGTACCTTGTTATACTATTACTCATCTGGTACAGGAAGAAAACAAACCAACAATGCCAGAAAGTGTCGTGCATTTTAAACGATGAGTGTGATAGAATACTGGATGAATATCAACCCATTTTTAACAGTTTGCTAATCAGTACACTTATGTTAATAGGAAGCTTCAAACAGCCTCCCAAATATCAATCTGAAAAACCGCTGTAATTTAAAATATTGTGATTAAAAGAGCTTGGCTTTGTACTCTTCAGAAAATAACAGAGTTTTATATTGAACAATTTGAACTTCAAAATATTCCTATCTCTGCTTATGGCTGACATGACTGAGAGTCACTCACGTTAATAAATAAGCAGACCCTAAATCTACTGATGGAGAGATGCAGCGGCTACAAATGCTGCATTATTCTTGCTCAATGCACATGTAGCTAAAACAAATAACAGCCAGGTTTCTTTAAAAAATCCTGATAGATGAAAATCTTCCACCTGCTCAGCTTCCTAGCTCCTCATCATTTTCAGAAAAATTTCTTCTTCTGCACTAAAGCTGCATCACACTATATGAAATGAAAAATGCTATTTACAAATATTATTGGATAGTTTTGAAAGTACTTTCTGGATTCATACATAATGGCACAAAAAAATGTGAATATCACAGAAAGTTGTGAGTAAATTTAACTGACGTTTTGCTTCAGCACCTCTAAAACAATCCACTGGAAATCTTCATAACAAGTGCTCTGCTCTCAGTCACCTGTCACTCCTTGTTTTAATCAAATGGCAGAAGTAGAACTTAAAGAAAAAAAAAAAGAGCACTAACAACCTAACTAATACCTGCTGATTTCACAACTGTAGCAGTTAAGTGGCTTGGAAAAACCCAGCCTACAAACAGATGCCTTGCATTCACCAGATGTTTCTTTATTTGCCAAGTCTCTCAGTCATTTTACCTTGGGCATTCTCTTCATTTTGTTTTTCCTTTCCTAAACTGTTTTTTCTAGGTATACTTGTAGCTGTGCAGACTTCAGATTAAAGAACTCCTTCTCTGTATGCAAAGAGAAGCTTCAATTTTTTTGTGAATAATTTTAATCATAACAGAGGAAAGCCTCTAATGTGGAGTTCATGCCTATTTCTAATTTTCTATGGTATAATGTTCTGGCAGTCTCTCAAGTGGCTTGTTCCAAGCTTCATGTATCTGATAAAATCTCCATGTTTCTTTGGATGATTGATGATCTCAAGAGCCTACTTCTGGATTTTAAAAAAGCAGCCTAATCTCCCACTATTTTTAGGAGCCCAAAAGTGTAGTACAAATGTTTCACACTGACAGGGACTTTCCTTTTCCTTTGCCCATTGAGGAGCTGCTCAGAAGACTCTGCTGATCAGCAAAAAGAAGAAATGAGGCAACAGCCAAGAGCAGAAACCACATGCCAAAACTGAAGTGGAATAGGGCTTGGAAGCCTCCTGCAAAGAGAAAGTAAGTATGGATCAACCTCCCCTTTTTTATAGTATCTGAAAAAACAGATGGAGATGAGACACTACTCTTTTTCTGAGGAAATGCAATGTATTTTAAAAGAAGATTTAAGAATCAAGGAAGGAGGGAAGGAATAAAGAATGGAACTAGGTTTTAGGGAGGTTTTAGGGTTAGTTAAAAGTGATGAATTTACAAATCCATGCATTTGCTAGGGTTCCATCTGTAGAGAGTTAATCACATCAACAGGTAAGGGAAGCAATTGTGTTGTCTTTTGTTGATCTTTGGGAGCAGTTTTAACTCCAAAATCAATCTCCAAATTTAACTGATGCTTTCTTTGCATAGCAATTAGGCATTTAAATATCCCTGTTTGAAGTTACTACATTTTTCTCTCTTGCAGTACCTTGTTGCTCAAAGGTGCAAAAACGTATTGCAAAATGAAATCATATGGGAAATAGCTTTAATCTTGCTTGATGATAATCTCACTGTGAACTATCCTTCATTATAAATAAATCTATTTTATTATGATTCTCCACTTTCTTTCTGCTACTTGCTACAATGTCAACTGCGTGAGGAGACAATTTTCCTTAAAGAAGCTACACACCAAAATTTTCTTGTTCCATGAGGGACTGGAATGCCATGTTGCTGTTAAAGGAAATCACACAAGAATCTAGAATCCTGTTTATGTACTGCTCCTTAACTTTGGATTGCTTGAAAATGTTATCATTTTTATAACACGGGTAAATTTATTGATTATGCAATCATCTTGTAAGTTTGTTTTTAAAAATAATGTATGCATTTGGAAATATTTCTATAATTTGCAAGGGCTTTTGCCTTGGGCATTCATAGTATAGATGACAGTTAGTTTTGATGTAGCTTGTTACAATTTTGCTGCTGCTTTAAAGAATGCATTATTTAACAGAACCTTAATTACACACACTTTTAACCTTATAATGGCACAGGTCAATTAATTTTACCCTACAGCTTATAGGATCCATGATTGTTAAATAAATAAAATGAAAAAAATAAAAGTCACCAAGATGATTTGAAAAGGGAAATGGCAGTATAGCCTCACAGGGCCAATAAAATTACAGCTAATCCTTCTGGGAATCCAAATGGCAATAAAGTGAAAGTGAGTACAGATTAACACATTGTAAATCCACTTACTACCCAGCAATGTTTACACAAGGATTTGCCATTGCCTGTTACCATTCGATCAAAATTCAGTTGTACAGTTTGCCAAGATTTTACTGAAGAGGCTACTTTTTTTCCCCCACAAATATAATTCAACTCCTTAAAGACCCCAAACATGTTTTAATCAGGGGTAAGAATATGTACTGACACCCTCTGGATGACAGAAAATGGGTGGGCTTCTGGGGTTTCATACTGGTGAATTGGAATATGAACAAATTCTGAAATATCTAAGAAAATGCTTCAAATGCTTGTGTGTGTTAATATTCCTGAATTTGGAAGGTGGAGGAGTGCAATTTTCCTGTGCACTTTTAAAGAGATATTTGCTTGCGTCCAAACCAGCTTTTTCCTTACTGCTCACTTATAATATGAACTGCACTCACATGGAGGCCAACAGCCAGCAAAAACATATTTCCATTTTAACGCCTTTAGATGATCAAAGCATCAGCTTAATATAATCAGCTCAAATCCATTTACCAGTGAGCCTACCACTGTGCCCAGGGACTGTTTTCCTTTCCAGCCCTATCTATTCTGGAACAGGTGCTATAATAGTAAATTAATTAGTCTGTGGAGATGCACCTTGTTCTCCATCTCCACAGGCCTCTTGTGGGTCAGGGCCTTGAGGAAAATGCCATCTGGGCAGAGTTTCCCCCAGAGAAACAATCAAAGCCTACAGATTTCAGACTACAGAGGAGGGTTCATATGACAATTAACCTTATTAGTCTTTTTTTTAAATGGCTGATAGTGTGTCAACGTGTTGGCTCTATAAAAAATCTGCTTCTCAAAATCATCATTGCAACCAATTCAAAGAAATTACTCCTATCTAAAAATCCTCCCAAGAAAATACAGATCTCCTTGCACTGAAAATATAAATAAGTCTTAAACAATAACTTACAAATAGGAAGCCATCACACAACAGTTCTAGACTATCTAAAACTTTAACATACTTTGAAAGATGAACAATTTTTACTGTGACCAATTTTACACAAACCCTGAGGGACTTGTGCTGTTAATCATTTTGGTTCTCTGTTTCCACCACGGTATGGCCCAATATCCAATTATCGACAGAATCAGAGCTAAATTCAACACATTTCACAAGGGACATCAGCATTTACCTTGGTAAGTCTGGTAGGTATTTAAGGTTTAACTTAAGGCCCTAAAATCTACGGGGGAATTTTAGATTTGTGGAATTCTTTTCATAAACAGCATTGTAAAACAAATGAGAATTTAGAAAACTCAACTAGAAGGGGATACGAAAGCAGGATCTCTATACAGTAGAATTATTTGCATATTTCCACTCTAAGTTTGACAAACTACAGAAATTAAGATGACAAAGCAAAAAGGGCATCAAGTTTAACATTTCACAGCATTAAAATACATAGTACATGTAAACTTATAAATATAAGGTAACTAAGACAGTATTTTTAATGCACAACTTCAGTGAATAACTTCAAGTATATTTTAGTCAGATAAAAGCCACTACATTTGTATTATAATAAAAAACAAAGTGAACAATTCTTTTAATGTTTTGATGGCTTCTGACTCTGCTACAACACAATTTTCATAGAAAACAGACTAAAAGTTTCTCTATGTCTAATTTGACAAATATGTCATTTTCATGGTCAGTTTTTCCTTTTTCCCTCCACACAGAAGTTTTCAGTGTGAACATCTAATAAGTTTTCATCTAGATATCTAATTTTTTAAAAAATTAAATTCCATATTTTTTCGAGGAATTGGGCAAGGAAAATTTGTTAACATGAAAAGCATAGAAATAAAGTCAAAGCAGACATTCCTTGAAAAATATTCAAGTGTTCACTAATCTGCAATCAGCACTGTTAACTGGTATGCATTTTACTATACCAGGCAATATTTAATAATGAAAAACAAAACAGCAAAAGATGATTAAATTTCAGAACACAATTTGCTACCAGAATTCTTTCACGTACTGTCTCAACTGTCTAGATCAGTAATAGTAGTTACTTGTCATGCTGTGCATGTAATTGCTCTTTTCATTGTATGTATTTCCATTAAAAACTTTTTGAAAAGATAGTAAAATCTAAAAAGATAGCCTCTAGTCTAAGTATTTCTAATTTTAAGTTTTCCTTATTTTCTCATGGAGGTGAGGAGAGAATGCAAGTTAAGTTGAATGGGTGCTCAACTGGACAGTAGAAAAACAACTACATTTACCTTTAATATAAAAGCAAAATAAAATCATAGCTAACAAGCGCAAATGTTAAATATTTCACTGAAGAAGTGTCATTCATAACTGTGAAGATCCCTTCTTCTGTACCTTACTGAGCTGAAGGGGTGGGCAGTGCAGGATGGAAGATTGACACAAGAGCCACACAGAGGGAACTCAGTGAAGCAGTCGCAGGAGATGAAATGCAATGTGTGCACTCACTGAAGCAGCTGAAAAAAATGAGCTACAAGGGACTGCCTTCACTGATGCAAGGGCAAGAGATGAGATGCACTAAAGGGACAAGCAAAAGCCCTCAAGCAGTTCCCTCACTAAAACACACAGATCTCCCTCCCTTTTAATGTCTTCTGCCAAATAAAAAAAAAAAACAACAAAATAAATGGCATTGAATTTCCCACTTGTCACTATTGTTTTCTCTTTTTTTTTGGTTTTTTTTTCAGATCAGGAGAAAAAAACATGTTCAAAGATAATAACAAGTCTTATTCTGACATACTTGATCGCAACATGCTGGAATGACAATTTGCACGCCACAAGAGCTGTTTAGCACATCAGTATCACTGAATTCAGATAGTACAACCTATAAGTTCACCTATTTTTTTTCCTAGGTGTCAGCACCTCCCCTATCCCTGTCTCTAAGAAGATAAAAGACCTGCTACATACACCCCATGTCCTCCAGTAGTGACAGAACATTTTGGATTAACCATTCTCACAAGAATGGGAAAGAAAAAACAGAAATATTTTCTTAGATCAATGCCAAGTCATGACAACAAACAGAACTCACAAGGCCCAGAGGCTTAAACACCAAAGGAACCTAAATTTACCTACAGTGGGGCCAAGGAAAACGTTTTAGTTATTTACTAATTTTGCCTAGTCCTTATTCTTATTTTTGCATACTGTACTCTGAAATATCTCACAGCGTTCAGAGTTGCTAAAATAGCTTTCAAGATGCTAAATAACTATAAAAGCATTGTGGCACCCAATCAGCATTTTAAAAAAATTGCAAAGCTTCTCCCTCACATCATCACTACATGAATTTGGACATTTACTGGTACTTGGACTGTTCACATTCAAACCTGAAATTTTGCAGGTGCCATAGAGCTGTACCTTAGGGCAAAATCTTAGAAAATTAAGGAAAATGAAGCTAAAATAGTTTTGAAAGTCTCCAAAATATTTTCAGAACTTAAACCAGTAGCCATTTCAAATTTCTAATTCTAACATTAGTGAAGAAACCTATGAATGAAACTGCTACATTCTCAGAAAAATGAGAACAACCCCGTTTTCCAGTAATCAAATCCTATAAAAATAAGAAACTACTGCCTCTGGAAGACATCTGTTAAGGCAACACCAACCCCAGAATTAGCTGCTTTCCTACTTAAAGTCAGAAGCAGTGTTAGAAGAGGAATTTTTGAGCAAACTGCTAAAATGAAGAAGAGCAAGTGTCTAGAATGACACAGTTCAACCAAGAGCTCCAAAGAAACTGAAACATGAAATTACTGAATTGTACTCTAGTTTTCAATTCAGAGCTCAACTACTAGTAAAAAGACAAATAATATTAGTAATCACTAGCAAATGAGCATGAAAGAAGGTAATTCTTCTACCACATGAAACTAGTATGTACCCATGTCTTGACCACCCTTCACAGGGGATATGGATGGCAGAGTAGAGAACTGCAACACAGATGAACCAATTTATAAAGCAGCTTCTGTCTGGAACATCTTGGCCTCACTGAGATCAGTATGCTCACAGATCTTAGTGGGGAGGGTTCTATTAGTCACTGTTTCTCACAACACAAAAAAGCAAATGTGCTTTTTATGGAAATATCAGGCAGCAGCTTGTAAACACAGAATGTATGTTATCAGTCTAACTAATCAAGTCATACAATTGATCTCCAGAAATAAGATCTGATTTTCAAAAGGGAAAAGTGACTTGATGCAATCCTGAGTGGTGCCTGCTATTAAATACAACAGTCTGGATACAGTGCCTGAACCCCTTGTCACTCAAAGGGGTATATCATGGAAAAAGTCACATACCCCTCACCTACATCGTACATTCTTTTGCTATATGCTGCTGAGTGCCAGTGGGCACACGCTGCTGGACTGTGTGGGGCAGGACCATATTCTGACCCAGCACGTTCAGACACGTGTTACATGTGTGGGTTAATCTCAGCTGTCTGTGCTCCTCTCTGTCTTGGCTGTTGAGCAGTTTGTTGCCCCTTCTTACGTGTGTTTCCACAGAGGCACCCCCAGTATCCCAGATGGACTCTGACCTGCCATGAGTCCATCTTGAAGTCATCTGGAGCTGGGGGCAGCTCCTGACCTCTGCCCCCAGGGGCTGCACCCCCCCCATACTTACCATGTAAACCAAACACAGTCTGTCTCCCAATACTACAAAGATGACAGGAATACTTCAAGGGATGTCAGGGGGATGACTCATGCATAAGAAGAAGGTATTCACAAAGGCTGATCTCCTACACACATTTGCTGTGGGAAAAGGCAGAAGTTGTGCTCTTCTAGAGATGTCCTGGAGGAGCCTCTCACCCCCTCCTCACCGGCAGCACAAGAAGACAAGGCACGTTAGTATCAGTAATCTAACCCTAATCCTTAGCAGTAACCCTGTATGCAAGATCCCTTCTCTATAATGATTAAAATACTTTGCATATCTCCTGAAACCTTGCACTGATTCATTTCTTTCATTTTCAAGGTAATGTTCTGTGCCCTTAACACTCAGGGCAAAATATCAGCCCTTCCTTAATATGCTGTTAAAACTATTAGCATATTCTGTGTAAAGCTGCTAACCAGCTCAGGATTTGCTAAAAATTAGACAGTTTTCCCAAATCCAGTAACTTCTAAACTCAGAGATGCAACAGGGTTACTGAAAGGTCTGTATATATATATTTCAGTCATTTTATCAGGAGACATGAAACACAGTTTTCTCTTTGTACTGAATGATGATTGATTTTTTCAAAATTACGTTTGCACGATGAAGAAAACATCCATATATTAACTAAAAAAACCCACCAACAGAAAGTAGGAAAATTTCTGTGTTTTATTCCTCCATTCCATAATTCCACTTCTCTAATTTCACACATATTTAGCATCTTGTCAAGGGGGCATTAGTGTATTTGGTGATGAGATGAAGGCAGCCTAATGCAGGCCTGGCAAGAACTCCCTGTCACCAATCCTCCTGGGTCCAGAGATCAGCGTTCTTAAAACACGAGGATTTGATAGAGTTAACGCCATCCCCTCGAGCAGATGGTTTGGAACATTCTGTCAAGGCTGCCACCGATTACTGCAAACAGATCCTCGTTACACTGATAGCCCCTCTGGGAGCGCGGCAGAGCCGTGCCTGACCTCGGCTCCGAGGTGCCAAACACGCCTTTCGTGCACGAGCCTCTCCCAAACACAGCCCCTGGCTCCTCCATGCTGCAGCTCCACACCCCACAGCTGCTCCCAGGTTTTAGTTTGTTATGTTTCCCACTGCTTGTGATAGACCGTTAAATATATTTTCCTTTTTTATAGATTTTAAGCTGTCACACCTCCGGCTTGGTGAGTGCTGCCGTTCCTCGGGCAGCTTCAGCCATCCTGTCTGCTTCTGTGGTAGCAAAACACTCTGTGCACCCACAGACTATTTTGAATATATGAAATACGACCTTATATATTCCATATTCATTAGTAACGTTTTCTGCACTTCCTGAATAGGCATGAGTCAGATTGGAGTCACAGTTAACACCACAGCAAAAAGCTTCTATTAACTTGCTCGAGTTTCTCTTTAAAGTAAAGCCTTATACGTTAGCTTTGTATTACCCAAAATATTAACTTGCTTAGCTCAACATCAATAAACACACAGCTTTTATGGATTTACTAGTGCAGTGTTTCTTCAGCACTGTAAGTTTAATTCAAAATTTTAAGTCTTTACTTTTCCTCTAGAAGAACCCTGGAGCATCAGAGTTGCCAAAGCTGCTCTTTTGTTCTGAATTTGGTACATTACCCTACAATATATACTGGTAACACAGGAAGAAAAAAAAAAAGTCCCATTTATCTTTCCAGCTGGAAGTAATTCTGCAAAACAATTAACTTCTTTAAGAAGGATATGCACTTGGAATCAAAGATGAGGAACTGGTCTTTAAAAAAAGAGAAAAAGACAAGCTGACAAAATTTCCATTCTGTCCCTCACCTAGAACTTGCACAGAACAGTTGGACAACTCATCAAATGAAACACCAAGGGGCTTCCTCACTCCTGGCTGGCTGGGTTTGTATCAGGGACAGCACATTCCCATCAGCTGCTGGCATCTCCTCTTCCATCCTAGAGGTCACAGCATCACCTTCCTCGTGCCAGTTACAGGCTCGCTCCAGGCAGCTCACAGCTCTGTGACACAGCTCAGAGCTTCCTTCATACAGACCCTGAGGGGACTCCAGCTGCTTCCCAGACCTTTCAGAAACACACCAAGTACCAGACTGAGCCTCAAGGGTAAGTAGGACTCATATCCATCAGGACAGGTGTCCAAGCACCAAAGTCCAGGGAAAACATTGTGAAGTGGAAAGGAGAACCCTTGGCTCTCCTGTAAAGCACCACATCCAGGAAACATCTGCAGGCTCTGACTCCACCTCCTACACAAAGGAGGAAAAAGTTTCTCTTTGCCTCTAACTATAGATAATAACTATGCATTTTTTCCGTGTCTGCACCAACATGAGTGAAAGACATTTTAGTAAGTCAAAACCAAACATTACCAAAACAGATGCTGGCAGAAAACCCCTATGCAGAGTCACAGAAACAGTATAGTTTGTTTGGTTTATTTTTAAATACTAACTGACCAAACACTTAAACTAAACCCCAAGAAATTACAGTGATAGCTCAACAACCTAAATTGATGGTCTCAGTCTCAGTCTAGTAGACAAATATCCACCAAGAATGACCAGTGAGTACAAGTGAATTCCTTTTTGGCAGTCCAGGCACAGACCAGGCAGGAAGGCTGAACAAGCCATGCCGTTTGGACAGATGGTCCTGCTGACATAAAGCTTAGGTAGAGCCCACAGGTTACACGGCTGTTTGCACAGGAACTGTCCAATTAATATTGTTGTCAAAGAGAATTTTTTGGTACCATTACTTTCACCCTAGTACTTCTAAGAAAAGGTGTGTCCATTTAACTTGGTGAAAGATTACATTCTTAACTGCAAGTATTTGGACTGGAGATCCTCGTTCCCTATCCAGATATAGATATCTGATAGAAAGGGCATCACATCAGTGGAGAGATCAGAATCTCTGAATGTTGCTGTAATGCATATAAAACCAACCAGTAGAAGTATCATTAAAACAGATGCTGTCCAACATTATTTTAACAATTCTTTTTATTACTTCCCCTCCAGCAAAACCATGTTCAATTTTAGCCTGAATAAAGATATCGCAGTTCTGTGGATAAATTAAGATCCAAACAAGCCTACATTTTTTTCTCCAACATATGGTGCATCTATAGTTTATATTTGAGGGACTTTATTAGAAGAATAGTCCAGGAGGTTACAGGAGAGCTAGCATCATAGCTTGGGAGAATGGGCTTTCACCATCTGAGCAGGGTGGGTGACAAGTTACACAGCAACACCTGCTGGCAAATCCACACAGGAGAAACATCCGTGTCCCTTGCAGGAGCTGCACTTCTCTGGAGAAGCAATAGGATCATAATCGCCAGGGACCCGATCCCATAAAGCCTCACCCCAGTGCCTGCCTCCTCACTGTGTAATCTCAATAATGTGCTTGGATTGTGCAAGAAGATTAAAATGAGAAATGGAAACAAAGAGGAAAAGGGGCTTGAAAGAGGGAAGATATGCAGAAAGAAACAGAAAGATAAGCAGGGCCACAGTGGCAACACTCCTGAAAAATTTACTAATAAATATTTGTAGGATTTGGCCTTGTGATTTTAATTTGTAATAACAAAAAGGCAACATTTTTCAGTCATATTAGTGTGGGCAAAGGCTTTCATTAAAAAGGGTTACTGCCTCTTCCCCATTACATCCTCCTATGGTGCTTAGAACATCTGTGCTATTAACCTTTTTTACTTAGAATTTTTTTGAAAATAAGAAAAAATTAACAAAGTAAAATTTGTTGACAGTCCCCCCAGTCAGCGCAGTGGGTGTTCTACCTATGGGCTGTCACATTTTCCATGTTCATTTCTGCAGGTACTAAATACATGCTGACAACAACATATGTTACCAGTCTTAAATGTGTGGGATTTTTTTTTAACCTTGTAATTAAAGAGTGCTCACAGCTTGGAGAAAAAAAAATAAAACAAAACAGGTGAAAGCTGATTCTGCCCAGTGTATTTAACATTCGCTTACATCCTCATTCTCCCTCTGTCTCATGATTTGGGTATTTCCCTAACAATGCATAGAAAGAAAAGCATGGGGTGGAAGGGGGAGAGAAAGGATTCTATCTTCCAAATAGTAGTTATTTAAATATGATATCAAACAATTTTTGGAAATATCAGCATGCAGAATAAGCATTGATTCTCTCTGGAATCACCCTTTTTCCCCTGGGTCTCCTCACCTGTATCTCTGAGCTCTCTTTTTGTTTATTTCTGTCTCTTATTTTAATCTCTATAGTCCTGCCAAGCATGTTATATTTGGTCTCCAAAGGAGTGCTTCCTATACATTCTGTCATACAATAGGACTCACATATTTATCTGAGTAAAAGTCGAACTTGCCCTATTAATTATAGTATCATTATTTTTGGCTGTTTAAGATATCACTCTATTATTCATTGAAAACTATACACTGCCCTTCAGGGCAGCACATGAACAATCTACACATATATTTTCAGGGGAAAAAGCTGTATTTCAGTACAATTTATCAAGTCACTTTTTAAAATATAAATGTCCAGTACAATGCGCCAAAACTACTTCAGTCAGCTGAAATAAAAAGTTATAAAATCAATTAGAAATCTCTCTAAAAAATAAGTCCAATTAACTGCATATTAAGAAAAATGTGATGGAGTATATTAAAAGCAAGTAATACTATTTTATGAGTGATTAAATTACTACACACCAAAATATATTAATGAAAAAAAAATCAAAGCTATAGAAAAATGTCATTTTTCAGCCTGTGTTACAAATATGATGCAGTAGGTTTTAGGCACGCTACTTTAGTTCTAACCAAGTTTGAAATGTTGAGATGTAAAAAGCATTTCCTTGCTTTCTCTGCAAAATTTCTTCCTTATGATGAGATTAGACTTCATTACTTGAGGACAACAACAACAAAAAAATCTGAAGGGAAGGCCAATGAGTTTGCAGCATTGAAGACAAACCAAAGCACTGTTACCTCCTCTCCCCACGGGTGTGCTGGAGTTCGGAACAGCACAGGCAGGAATCTGCCTGCTCCAGGAAGGGAAGGCACAAATGCCCCCAGTTCTGATAAAGAGGAGAAGATATGGCAGGAGTCATTTTGGCACAGCACTGCTGCAATATGCTGCAATTGGGCTGAGCTTTCAGAGGTGCTGGGAAAATATTGTGCTGCTCAGTTCTAGGCATCTGTATTTCAGCCAGTTAAAAAACAAACGTGAGCAAATATGCCAAATATTTGCCTTCATTGAGAAGTAAGCCAAAGAGAACCAACATGATAAAACAGCCCATCTGTGAACTGGCTCTGTAACTCAGAGCAACAGTTCTGGGGCTTCTTTATTGGTAGTTTTCCTCAGACTCAGAATGGCAATACTTTGTGTCTGAACCCAGACTTAGAGTTCTAACTCAAGTCCATACTGGAATACAATTTAAACAAATTACATTTTTTTAAAGAATTAATAAAAAAGTCTTGTTAAGAGTGACCTTCAGACAGTAAAAAGTCTTCTCAGTCATAGAATACACTTTCCACAGCACTGTAATATTGAAAAGTTTTACTTCATGACTAGTTTCCTTCTACACCAGGGCTGTGCTCCTCCAGCTTAAAATGATCCAAACCTACATATTGCATATATGAAGTGTGCCACTTTATTAGGCAAAATGATACAAAAAAAAAAGCTTAAAGGAATAGCCTTTGTCAGCCAGGCACCAAACACACAGACTCCCCCTATTAAACTCAGATTTCTAGAGTGCTAGCTCCTAGCCTAGCCCTCATAAAGGGTTAAAATACAGATGCTGTGAATGGAATGTATAATCCTTAAGGCCCTGGAGCATTAAGACATATCTGCTCCTTAGGGTCCATCTCTGTCCATAATCAATTTCTTCCCTTGGAGAACATTAATTGTCTCTAATGATAGCTTTCCATCAATACATCCTTGATCTTAAAAGGCCTGTACAGCTTTTTCCTTTATTCAATCAAATCATCTCTACAATTGCCCTCCTTTAGTAAGATAATACCTTTTAAGCCTTGTATTTTAATATAAAAAAATAAGAGGTAGCAAATTCTAATGGAAGTGCTAACATTTGAGAACCAGGATGATGGCTTCCATTATCCTAAATAATGTTTGAAGATTATGGAAAGCACTGTGTTTCAAAAGGTGGAAACTAATCCCTCACTTTCAAATTATTCCTTGTACAAAAATCTATTCTGACATTAGGAATTTTTGTGCCCCAACTACAGCACAGTATATTTAAATATTTGAATATGAAAGATAATTTTCAGCTCCGGAGGGGCAAAAGCAAATAATTGCTATTTATAAGGAGTAAATGCTGAATAATTTAAGAAATTGACAACCTTAAACACAGAAGCCCTTTGTTTTTTCATTCTCTGGTACAAGGGTTTCTGAACTGTTCACGCAAATGACTGCAATAACTCCAATCAGAAGTTCCTGAAATTATTTAATTTCACGATGGCTCAAAACCTCAATCTCATGGTGACCCACTAATGTGTCTTGCTTTCCCCACCCCCTTCTCTTCCTTGTACATGCTTTTCAAAAGGCATGGAAATTCAATTTTTTTGCCATTCAACTGATTTGTTTCCATTCAAATAGAGGATTTTTCTTGCACTTCCTCATCTAGATTGCCCAGCACCAATCTGTGTTTCTACCTATATTTCAACACAGTTCTGTGTGAAATGGCACCACTATTTATAATGGCTCAAGGACTTCAAAATGAAACATTGATGGCACAAAAGGCCTCAAATCTTTAGAAATCTTTCCTTGGTATTTTTCTTTATATCCAGCATGAGAATGACAGAATTTTGGTGATGCCTATTAAGAATCATCTTTACCTAAGAAGGGTCATGGAGAAGATTTCCCCACAACTGACTGCAATATTAGAGCCTTCCTCTTACTCAAAAGTCATCACACATGCACAAAAAAATAAACAACAGTAGGAGATTTACATCAGGAACATAATGAAAACTCTAAAAATATATGTATTGGGCAGATTTTTTTTAAATTCTCACACTAGCATACATACCCATGACATGCACTTTATTATTTGCTATTTTACAAAATATTGATGACAAAAGCAGTAGGAGAAAAAATAATGCCAGAAATATGAAAAAAATAAGAAATATAGGCAGGTAGATACAATCAGTCTAACAGCTATCAAACCTAAACAAAACAAAACAGGGAGAAAAAAAAATGAGACCAGTTAACAACCTAGATAAGAGATGAAAATTGCCAGTGAGGCAGATCAAGTTTATTCAATGTCCTGATAAGCACCTATTTGCTCTTCCCCATAATGCTCTCTCAGTATTTATAAATTATCATTTAATTATGCTGGCAAGTGGTAATTGTCAAATAAAGCTCAGATAGGCATAAGCCCTCAGGCTGCACATGACAGAAAAATATCTGTTAAAGCTGGGCTGATTCACACGCTTAGGAAATCATTTCCTTTCTTCTTTTTATCCTTGCCAACAAATTATATGAACTGGCACTTTGTGCTTTGTAGGCATTTTGAAGTCTATGCAGATTACAGGAAAGAAAAATTAGTTGTTTCAGTATCTACCATTCCTAAATTATTCTGCTGATTTAAGACACCATGTTCTGTTTCAACAAAAGAGTGCCAAAGATCAAGGAATCAGAGCCTTCCCCTGCTTAGAATTTATGCCCAGGGTCACTTTCAATTGGGTAAATCAAGATTTGGGGAATTATTGAATACTCTGCATAATAGATTTGATACAGAGCCATAGTTAAAATATGACGTTTATCCCATTAGTATAGAAACACTAAGCAATATTTTTTTAAAGTCTCTTACTACTTAGATTCAATTATAGACCCATTAAACATTCGCTGATTTATACACACTGATACAGATGCAGGCACCCAGAGATTTGAAGAATTCCTTAATTTACAGCATACATAATCAACTATTTAATCATGTAGAAAAAATAGATGTAAAAGAAGTTTAATGCCAAATAGAATTGAAACCAGCCTCTTGAGAACTTTGGCCTGGAACACAAGTCTGAACAACAGAAATGCTGGATTTACAGCATGTTGATGGAACATTTCCTATCACTGCCATTGCAAGATCATTACTGCCATAAAAGGTACCAATATTCTCTTTTTTGTCTGTACAGTTACTGTCAGACAAACTCAGGCAAGAGCACATTAAGTCTCTTCCCCAGCTTTCCATACGTACCTTTGTGAGTGATGGGTCCCATCTCTCTGAAAGATTTTTAAGGTTCTTTGGGTTACTGGAGGAAGCCCCAAGCAAGTCTCGGTCTCCCCTTTCTTTGTACCTCGGCATATCTGTATTTTTTCCTTTCCCTCATCAGCAGAGTGCAATATAATTTCTCTCTCATTTTTACCCATACTCTAGACACAATTTCTATTCAAATCTGAGCTGTTTTTAGTTAGTTGATATCATATATCAGGCTTCTACCTATGATATTGGTATATCCTGTATTATCTCAAACCCTTCTGAAGAAGTCACCAAGCCTTCTCAATCTTTCAAAAGCAGCTTGCTGATAAAATAGTTCAGAATTTTTCAGAAAAATTCAGTTCTACTTTCAGGCTTCAGTAACCCCCTCCAACTACCATAGGCAGTATACAGTTACCATGCACTCAGCGTACAGTTAACAGCAATAACACTATTTAGTAGAACAAGAAACACGTTGTAAGTTCAATGGCATAACTGCCAATTCTTCTTTTCCAATTTAAGGTTTCATGGCTTCAGTCAATGTGTATGGACTGCTTCACACAGATACATCCTGTTGCTTCAGAGCAGCTGGAAAAGCACTGCTCACCAGCCTGCCTTTTCTCATTACTGCAGTGATCTACTGCCACTGCCCCTGGGCTCATGAAATACATCATCTTCCTCAGGAGGCACACAGGGAATTAGTGCCCCAGGGGTTAGATAGCACAGAGCTTGGCCAAGCAGTGTAATTCACAGGTTACACCAGATGTTCAAGCAGCAGACAGCCAGAAAGCATTTACTGGTGCTACTGCCGCCAGAACAAGCTGGTGTCTTATATCCAGCATAAGCAGAAAAGTAGATAATGTTTCTCATAGGAATAGCTTTTAGCCTCATTGATCTCCCATAAAAGCTACTGTACAACGACATGGCCCTAAACACACACACTGTGGTTTAGCTCTAACAATTCCCAGAAACAGATGCCTGATTGTCCTTGTGTCAACAATATGCTTTACACAGTGAAGAAAAAGGAAAAACAACCCAAATAGAGACATCTCTTCATATACAGATCTTGCATTCAGAAATTCCAGCCATTAATTCCTGCAGCAGTGCATTGCATCCTAGTACCAGGGTTATAGGTACAGTGAATCAATGCCAAATCACAAACTTCTGCTCCAGAAGAGGACAATCTGCAGAACTTTTGCCTTGACAAATTTGCTCCTAATCTTTATGATCCAACTAATACATTGGCTGCAACATCGTGAAGGCAGACACAAACTATCAGCATAAAGGCTTTAGAATCTTGGATGTCAATGTGGTTCTGTTTCTTTTCCTACAAGTCTATATAACATAAATCTGTTTAGCTGTGTTTATTTCAAATAGCATTTTATCAAGAGACATTCTATTTTACTAATTAGTGAACCGAACTTGATATCAATTAAAGAGAAAAGAACTGCTTTTATAAGACCCCTCAACTAACTCTAAGTGACTATTACACAGATGACAGAGGGAAAATGCAGAAAATTTTGGAGAGCTCTAATACTTATTCTGAAATAGTTTTTGTGCTGACAGCTGGCCAGAAAGTTTTTTTCCTGGAAATAATTCCATACTAAGAATAACCTTCATGAAAGAGTTATTTTTACAGAGCCTTTTTCAGCCTAAATGATTTTATGACTCTAAGATTTTAAAGAACTACATGCCAAAATGGGGGATGAGAAGGACCTTCTCCAGAAAACAGCATTATTTCCATTCTCCTTTAGCTAATTTGGGCTTTGCAGGTATTTCCAGATACATTTTAGAATCAGTAGACATCCCATAATCAGGAAAGTAGGAATCAACTCATCTTTCAAAAATATTCTACTTATCTACACATACTTTTTGACATCTTTAATCACAAAGTTAACTGGAAAATGTGTCATACTGCAAAACAGCAACCCGGGGAACTCAGAAAGCTTCTGCTCTAGTGGAAATCTGCAAACCCACAATCTTTTCTATTAGCAGTGAATATAATTCTGTTACTGTCAGAGTTCTTATGCTTATGAGTCTTTGCTTGTACAGTAATATTTTGTTGCATTTACACAGCATGTGACATTATCTAAAGTTACTACTGTAACTCTATATGAAGAACAACAGTGTGAGGAACACAGACTTCCAACCTGGAGCAAAAAATACCTGCCAGCACACTTCTGGTGGCCTAATCCAGCTTCTCTGGTCACAGAAAATATAGGACCTATGGTTGCTAAGAGGTCTCTCTTCTGAAGTACTCGCAGTTAAGATTAAGAAGGAGAAAATTAGGCATGACCTAATAAAACACAATTTTATATTCAAATCTATATGGATTATTAAAAAGAGTCTGTTGTTTCTTTTCCTCATTTTGCACAACAAATATCTTGCTATATTATGGCATTACTGACTTCCTATATTTCTATTTCAAATGAAGAGGTCACATAAAAATCTTCTCATGATTACAGATTGACTTAAAATGGTCCTGTATCTATAAAATATGATAAGCCTTGAATGTTTATCCATAATTTGACCTTTTAAAAATTAATTACTTTTTACTTTTTTATCAAGTTCAGTAGGACTTTTCAATATGTGATACCAAAAATAATTACCAGAATTCAAACTGCTTGATTTTACTGCCTCAAGTCTTGATCTTTAGGCATATGCTTTGCACTCTCAGCAAGCTTTTAATTTTTAGTTTTAAATCTGTTTTTCAATATAGTGGTTTGGTTTTCATTTAAACTGTCCAGAAAAATTAAACAATGTTAAGGTCATCTTAAAGACAGCATCACATGTCCCCAAATTCATTTATACAACTCATGAGACGACAATGAAAGGTGTTCTTTAAAAATCATGATGAATTGGGATATATGGATTGACCAGTTCTAAATGTTATTTCTCAATAACAGCCATGATTTCCTTTAAATGAATTTCCTTTTTGAAAAGATTTCATTACATACATAACCAGGGATTTTTAGCTTAATTCCACTCTCAAACCACTTCAACATCAGGAAGTTGAAATCGTACTAAATGCACATACCCTGAGAACACACAGAATGTATCCAGTTTCAAAGTTAGGCCCATATATTTCTGTGAAAATCCACATGCAAACTTCATAGCTCAAGCTCATCTCATTACTGCAACAGCATTAATGAGCTCATTTCTTTACTTTCCATATATTCCTGCTGACTTCCCAGGTCAACCTAATAAAGCCTTCATGGTCTCTATCATGACAGCAAGAACAGGAATATGGGGTTTCATTTTTTCCATTCGTAATTTTATGAAAAATTATTTAAAAGTGTGAAGTAACATGAAGACATAGCATGAAACTGCAAAAATGAAAACATTTTTTTTCTTTAAAAATTGTTACTCTGAAAACATTCTGAAGAAAACTGTTTCCTATTCACAAGATACTATCTCACTCTTTAGGGGCACTTTAGGGAGAAAGATTTTACTACAATAATAAGTCTTTTCCTTTTTAATCCCTATTGAAAATTAGGTTGTTGAAAAAATGGAGTTCAACTAGAAATTTTAAGTTTACATCGATTAAAACTTATGTATGTAAAAAAGTGGCATTATCAATTATATTGGAAGTACATAGTAGAGTATCAGCTTTCCTGGAAATAGCAGGCATTTTGGCATACATTGTATTCAGCACCACATCAGCATGTACACAGTAACTTATGTCATTTCCTTGCACATGGAGCAACTTCTTTTTCCTTAAGATTTCATTTTTTATTTTGCTTATAGATGGCCTCCATTATGGCAATCCAAGCTCCCTCAGACTCTTGAAGGGCATTCCCAGGAGGCAGAAAAGAGCATGTGCCGTGACTACAGCTAGAAAGCAGAGCATGTTCACTGGCTGGCTATTTAGTGCCCAAAGGGCTGTGAAAGCATCCGCCCAGCTTTTAAATCAGTCCGAATGTATTTGCCCTGCCACCTGCTTTCACAAAACTTCCAGGAATACACTTATTTGAGACTGCTACACTGCATTTAAATCTGGTTGAGTTTAGCCAACAAGTGTCTAAGGACATGGAGATGTAGAGAGGCAGCATCACACCACAACAGCAAACCAAGCTACAGTTTCCTAAGAGGTTCACATCAAGACATCTGCAATCAGCTTCTTGTTTTGTTATTTATAATGTGAGGATTATTCATTTGAATTTATAAAGTGTGGAGAGACCCTGAGAAAGAAGATGCTGTGAAAGTAATAAGCATGTTTATCAGTCTGTTCTTATTCAAATAGAGCATACATAAACAAGCCAGGCAGTGAAGGCACCCTTTATGAGCCAGAGGCTGGGAATTCCAGCCCACTGTGCAGAGCTGAGTCCAACAGTTGCATCCACTGTGAGGTGACCTGGATGAATATGACTTTTTCCCATCATGGGGACAGGTGCAGGCGGGGGGCTGAGGACATTCAGGATACTCATGGAATGTATTCCATATTTCTCACTGTTTCAAGAGATCTAAAAGTGCCAGTAGAAAAGCACATATTCTCTTAAGAAGCAGCCATTGTCTAGTCCCAATTTCTCTGAAGGGCCTTGACTTCATATGTGTTAATAAGGATAAGCTCTGCTTTAATTTTAGACCTTAGAAATTCTCATTGGTTTGCATAGGGTGGGGCCACTCAGAATTTAGGCAAGACTTCAGATGCTTCTGGCATAGCACAGCACAGCCAGCTGGAAGAAACCATGGAGAATAGGATCTTGGACAAAGGAGCAAGACAGCCTCAGAGGAAGATCCTCCAGGAAAAGCTCATGAGATGTGTGTGAGGTGACGCCATCTGGGACTGAAACTCCCTGGTCAGGTTTAGGTTTGTTATTACCTTGCATCTTCTCAAAGAAGTTACACACCACGTCCTGCAAGCTGGCTTCTCCCTGTGAGGATTATTGGAGCTTCATGAAAAACAGGAATAACCCACAGATTTCTGATTTTTGGTATGTGAAAGTATGTAAATGTAAAGAATATTGTTTGAATTTTACAAAACTTTTTTCTCTTGCCATGTTTCTTCCCTTCCACCCTCCATATATTTTTCACATAAACTAACCCTTTTTATATTTTTATATTCTTCAGAAAGGCATTTGTGAGCATCCTCTAGTTACCACAAACAAACTATAAAAACACATAAAATATATTTGGTTAGGAAAGTCTTACAATTCCCAAGAATCCTTGGAAGAGAACTATTACAAATTGGAAATACTGGAAGGATAATACAAAACAACTTCACGATGAACCCAAAATTTAATAGCTGCTTCCAGTATTCTCTAAGTTATAGTTGATATTTTTTCATGTTATAATTGAAAAAGATTTTTTCCCTCCACATTTATACACTAAAAGCTACGTGAAAAACATAAAATTTAGGTTATAATTAATTTTGAAACTATTTGGTTTATACAGGCTTTTTGAACATATGATAGAAAAAATATAGCAGTCATTATGTGCACATTGCTTCTAACATTTCACTAGAAACACCTCTACTTTGCTGCCAATAGAGCAGCACTGAAGAAACTGTCAAATTTCTAATGCCGCTTTTTCTGTTTAAGAAATATCAAATTGTGATATTTTCTCTACCATCTGATTCCATTATTGCTATATAACAGATGTTTATTACTGTTCTTCAAATGCATTATGGGCTGAACTCTGTCTTCAATTAAATATTCAAAGACATTAAGATCATCCAGTCAGATTTCTTCTATAGTCTGGGCCATATAATTCCACTTGTTCCTGGACTAAGCCAAATGTGTGTTTGTGGCTGCCTCAGCTCCTCTTCCTGGAGAGAGTGTATTTTCCTTTCTTTTCCAGCAATATCCTGATTAATATATCTTCTTCTCTCAAGTTTGGATTTCATTGTGACATATCATTTTGCTTCAGTAAGTAAATATATAAAATGTATATCCAAAGTCAGGTTTGAAAGCCATGTAACAACTGACCTATTACAAACAATGGGTCTTCTATAGTGGGTAGCTTTGCCAGGATTAGTGTGTTTCGATGAGATAATCAACTATGCATTTTGTGACCAGCTCACTCACATCCTGGCTAAATGATCTTGCCGGGAGGCAGACTGCATGCTTCACTACCAGGAAATGGACAATGACAGATAGTCTGTATTTCCATTTACATGTATCCTTAATTGTTGTCACTGAAAAAGACGTGCCAGATACTGACACAACAGATCATTCAAAATAAGTTATGTATTCATGTTAAGCGTTATTTATCCAGACTGCAAAGGAAAACAAATATTGCTCTTTCTCCCCCCCTTCCTAATTAGCCAATTGTTTCAAATGCTTTTTGTTAGGGATTCAGCAATTTATGTTCTTTAAGCTTGTCATAAAGATAACGCTTATTATGAACTATGCTAAGAATACAGTCCTAATTCAGCTTCCTTTCTTTTCTGGCTACACCATAATGAAGATGTTTGCAGGATTCATTTATTTGATTCTGTCCAGGGAGCCTCATGAAATGTATTTAAAAATAAACACAATGAAAAACCCACGCTCAAAACATCACTGGCATTTTTTTTTTTGTGTGTGACATCCTAATAACAGTGCTATGGAGTCCTGTTAAAATTTGGTAAAAGAAAGAAAAAGCTGCATTAACAGATAGGAAATTGGAAAAGAATAGTCTAGCTGACGCTATTTAAGAAAAGCTGAAAATTATGCTATAAAACAACCTCATTAAGGCAGCCTTTAAAAAGTAAACAAAAAAAACCCCAAATACCTAAAGATTAGAGACAAAAAAAGTAACTTCTTAAAAATAATTTCATAATGAAACATAGGCCTTTGTAACACTGGAAATCTCCTGAATAAAATTAGTGTAGAATATAGTTGTTGTCACTATTGTTACTATTATTCATAATAAAAAAAAAAGTTGGTCTTTAATTTCCTAAGACAAGACCACTCATCTTGGCCACATCATGAAGTACACAAGGACTTCTTCAGTGAAGGAAAAAGGAGCTTCCCTGGGTCCCCACGCACCAACTCTCAGCCTCTGTTCTGCCCTCTTCCAATTTCTCAGTGATCTCAGCTTCATCAAAAGCAAAAATTAAACAGATTTTACTGAAGATCCTAAATTAGAGAAGTCTCCCCAGACTGAAGACAGATTTAAACTGTCAGTGTATAATGCATGGAACATAACACAGGAACATGCTGTACAGAAAAGATCTGCTCTGAATTAATCAAAGTCAGTAAAAGAAATACTGCTTTCATAAATATTATCTAGTTTCAATACATATTTTCCACAGTTCTGATTTTATACTGTATTGGGAAAAATCACTTTTCATGACAATCAGTAGAACAGCCTATTTCCACAATTCCTTACAGCCCAGCAGGCAGGCCTACCTCTACAGCCTTGTTAATTATAAATCCTTTCTGCAATGCTAATAGATTATTCCACTTTGAATGAGCATCCAAAATTATTTAGTAACACCTTGTTTAATATGACAGTTTTGTGATTTTACATATGAAATAATTAATTTGCTTTAGAAAGTGTAAAAAATATAAAAGAGCCTTCACTTGTGCTATCATTTACCAGCATAAGCAACACCGGGGACAAGTCATTAATTTTTTTGTGGGGTTGTTGGGTTCCTATATTTTTTTTTTTTTCATTTTGACAATTCACCCAACATCAGCTTAACTATATCTCCACCAGGTCAGTACACACAGGTACTATGGATGTGACAACAGATGGCTCTACAAATGAATATATATGCAATATATAAACACAGCATCAGTCTACAACAGGTTCCATGCCTGAATAAGTAAATTGTTTTTCATCTTTAGAATGTGAAAATAGAATGCAGCTTAATTTGGATTTGTTTTTATTCCCACCGTTTTTAGTTTTGAATGCAAAATCCTTATTCTTTCAGCACAGGATATGGCCTGACTTCAGAAATGCTTAGTATCTACTCATTCTTCAACCTCTCAAAAACCAGATTTCTTATTAAAGATTCAGACATTTAACTCCATACACAAACATTCTTATTAATGCACCAGCCAACTCTAAAAACAACAGCTTCCATAATGGACTGTTACAGTGGCTAATCCAGTCTCTCCACTGGCATGGAGCTGATTGTGGCCCATCCCATACTACCTGGGAAGCAGAAAATCCTTTACAAGGATTTATTCTGCATTACATGGTAGAATGAAAGGTTTGTAAATAAAATTCTTAGAGAAATGAATTATGGCACTAATATAAAAACACAAGACTCAGACTAGAGACTGCTGCATTCTCATAGCCATACAGATACATTCTGCTCTTTTGTAATTTAGCAATCCCATTTCAAGGAAGGATGTAGGAATTAAACCCTCTTGAAAACCAAGCCATTAACCCTTGCCTCAGTTTACCCAGTAGCAGTGTCTTATGGTAAAATATAGGTGTATTTTACCACAAGAGTGCATTGAAGAATTCCCTCTCTTTTAGTGTTCTCTTCTAGTATTATGGAAAAAGCTTTTGTAGAGTACTCAAACATACTCCAGGAACAGATAAAGGACTTCCTAAATTGGTCTAGACAAACTTACTGCTTCCAGCTTATTGACTCTATTCAAGAGGCTTCAATTTCCTGTGCTATTTCAGGAGTAACCTAGGGAAGGAATGAGGAGTTGGTTGAACCATATCCCTGGCACACCTATGTCACTCAACACTCCATACCAGATGGTCCCTAAACTGCTCAGACAAATAATCTTTAGACTAGTAAGGATAGGCCAACTTATATTTACTCATTTATGCAGCCAGGTGTTTCCTGATGGCACAAACACTTTCAAGTAAGCTAAAGATACTAAAACTCCACAGGAATTGCCTGTTGTCCATTCACTGGCCTGTGCAAAGATCATTAGCATATGATAGCAAAGGATGAAGGTCAATGGACAGATTTGCATTTTCCCACCTTCTTAGAACCATTAGATCACAAATTTGCTGCCCATGGACAACTTCACTGTAGGAGAGGAAAATCTTTCACTTCTGTTGCACCCAAAACAGAAACATAAACCAGCAGCACTTTGACATAGGAGTGTTTCTTTCTACCACAGCCCCTCTTGATCCACTGAGCTAAAGCAGATTGCAGGACACAATCATCACACGCCCCTTTTTGTCACAGGTTGTCACGAAGGCCAATTAATGGCACATTATTGCAGGCCTGATATTCCATTTAGCATCCAGCTGCATGCTGATTACAATATAGTTATGACATTAATATAATTACACATTCTATACATAATAGGCATTGTAGAACATATAATAACATAATATTGCAACAAAAGACAGTCTGGAGTACAAGTCCTGAAAGTATGTACAGCTATTTCTTAATTTATTTTCCAAGCCTGCATTTTTCTCTTCTAGCTACCTCCATTATGCTGAGGGAAAAAGCAACACTCACCCAGATGAGGTCACAAGAGTCCTGTATGAGCAAACAGAGCACCCCAGCCTGGATCACACCTGGCGAACGGGGTAAAATCCTCCAGCAGAACCACACAACTCTTCCCCTGCTCAAGGGCAGACAGCACCAGCAAGGTTCAAGCCTCCAGACTCCTCAAACGTGAGCCTGCTATCTCTGCAACACTCTCGGGCTGACTACATTAGAAACAAGAGAACTCCACAAAACAAACTCTCATGTAATTCCTCACATCATTACTGATGGACTAACCAAGCCATCTCTGAGAATTTCCCCGTTCATTTAGCTTTCTGTAAAATATCCAGCCCTCACGGTGCAAGAACAATACAAATGGATAATCAGGGGTATTGATTTCATAATGATTAATGGATATTGTACAGTATCTTTTTGCACTCTGCTTTCCTTACACAGCCAAGGCTCCCACTAACGTCACAGGGAGTTTCTCAAGTGAAGAATGCTGGACTAGGTAACTGTTTTTGCACTTCAGGGCATCTTGCTCCGTTTGTTTTGTGCATAATAAAAGCTCATACTTGTACAGTAATTTAGCATTTCTGAATAAACAGAAATTGTGATTCATAATTCTCTATCTTCTTGTCCTCATTTCTTAAAAAAAATAAAAATGAGTCACTGTTGTTTAATCCGATAATTATGCAAACACTAAATCTTACACTGGAGGAGAAAATGTTAACACATATTGAAAAACCAAAATGCGTAGAACTATAATCTGTATGATAAAATGCATTACTCTGTTTAAAAGGATTGTTTTACAGAAGCAATTAACAATCAGCAATCATACAGTTCAGCCCGGTGTTTTGATGCCATCTGTTGGAGTAAGGCTTCACATTCCCTCGAATGAAGCTATAATTTTCCGTTTATGATTTCATTAGATGCATAGAGTGTAACAGCTACAAAAAGAAAGAGGATTTCACCAAACACTTTCATTTTAGAAAGAGCTGCTCTAAACATTTCTGTTCCACACAAATCTTCTCTCAAGAGGACAGGAAGTTGGCAAATTTGCAGTCATCTCCAGAACTCAGTAACACATTCCAGTCTTTGAAAAAATGTACCAGAAGCTTTATTTCCTACCAACAAATTTCTGAAAAATTTATTTTAGAAACATGACATATTTCATTTCACTCAAAAAACTGCTGTAAAAATTATTCAGAAAAAAAAGAATGTTTTCATTCCCAAAAACTGTAAGGATGTTTTCCCAATGGAACGAGTTTGTTATTTTATATGTCTCACATAAATACATTTTCCAGTTTTATTAATTCATTAAATACTTGATTAAATCTTTGGGGGATTTTTCACTACACTAGGGGGAGCCAGATCACTACATTGTACACACAATTAGCTCTAAGTTGAACCCTCTAAAAAGATTATCTTAAAAATAGCCTTATAAACATCTCTAGCTGATAAAAAAAACATATTTCTATGTATGTTTTTTATATATATCATAGCACTAACACAGAAGTCCCACAATGTACCATGGAATATTAAGTTAATAATAAAAGCCATAGAAATAAATTTAAATTACTCTTAGTCATTTTTTATTATTTCATGGTTATTATTAAATAGTCTGCTTCAATCTATGCAGGGGAAAAAAAATCCCCCAAACAAACCCGCAAAACAATCACCTGAAAACCAACCTAAAATAATTCTACTTTTCCTCCTACATCATGCAGATTCACCTCTGTAATGTTGGCCATTATATTATTAATTCAACAGTAGCATAAATAAGGAATGATACTACACTGAATGCATAAGTATCACATTTTTCTTTTGCACTGATACTCACCAATTACACAATTTTTTGCTAAGAGTAAAAGGAATAAATTCTGATTTTACTCTTCATATGCCTACAAGTTTTAGTCTTCTAAAATAGGCCCATTCGTAAATTCTTCATTTTTAAAGATTCTAATCACTTTACTCTGATAGCAGGAAAATCTCATTCCTAAAAATAAAAATAAAAAAAAGACTTGATCTGGTAAATGATGATTTTAATTGCTTATTCCTTTCAAGCATTATGGTGAAAATTGCCCACTCAGTCACAGCTTTCAAAATCAAGGACAGACAAATGTACATGGCTGCAAAACTATGTCCAACTGTTCAGACCTCAAAAAAAAACCAACTACCCCACCCATGCCAATTCCACAGATGTCAAAGAGCTTTCTAGAACAAGGCAAATCTACTCATAAATTGCTAGAGGACCCACAAAGGCAGATGCCAGACACTGAATTGCAGATGCTGAAAAAGAATGACCAGAGTGATGTGATAAAATGTGAATCTGCTTTATCTGAAAACAATGACTTGGTTAAAAATAGGTTCCAAGAAATACCAAGGGCCTCTTGTTCAAATAGAGATCTGTTTATTCACTCCAAGAAGTCAAATATCATGCAAGCCTTTTATGTGGTTGAAGTTAAATTAATTATATGAAGGAGAAATTTAGCAATTGTTCTACTTGCAATCATATATTTAATTAAGAAAGAACCCTAGGACCTTGAAAAACTGTATTCTTTTCATTTGTTTGGCCTCTTTCATTAGTATACTCAATTATCTTTGAGTTTTTTGCTATATGTTTGCCTTATAGTAATAAATGTCCAGACCAGGCTTTTCTAGAATACATTTTCCAGAGCTGGGTATTTGACAAAAGTGCATTCTTTTAAAACAAGGAATGTATTCTAGTACTGAAAAGAACCTGATAAAGGTACACACCAATATTTACCTTAACTAAACCGATTTTATTCTGTTTCACTTCTTTGGCATCTCCTACTCTCCACTCATGATCTATTTTTTCCCTTACTCTGTACCCCAGCAGGGGATGAGCTGTCCTGTACATCATTTGTCATTTGAATTTCCAGTTAAACCTCCATTAGAAACTCCTTTGAAAGATTATTATTAAAATAATAAAAGGAAGGGGAAGAGTAAGAAGGCCCCAGACTGAGGTCCACTGAGTCTGGTCTGGCTTGGCCATGCCAGGGCTGTGATGACAAACATTCATGGGAGCAGGACTATAAAATGGTTCTACAGCAGATGCTGCCTCCAGCTTGGAAACAACATTTTACCAGGTTGATTTCTTTATAAACTCAGATTCATCTCCTATGTGAATAATAATGTGTATCTCAAAATGTAACCCTTAAAATCTAATGAAAATTAGAATTGATCTAATCTGTGCAGTCCAGAAATAAATCTGCCATGACAGAGTGAGATGCTGGGAATATTCAAGAAACAATACAGAATTTCACTCATGAATATGAACCAATAGCTATGAGAGAAGGAAACTGTGGATCTCTTCAGGGTTTCCCTGGATAACGTGTGTCCATGGCTCCTAGTGTATTTAGCTGCAGAAATATTTCCATTAGAAAGTACTTTGGATTCTTTTGAAAACTTATTAAAAATAATGTAGCTATCAGTACTTTTCCTAAGCTGCAAATACCCTACACACAGACATACCAAACAGCAGAGACATTTTACACTCATTGCTGCCCTGTCCTCACTCTTCTGCACTAGAAGGAACTTTTCTCATCTTCCACAGGACACACATGTGCATTTTATTAAATTAAAAAGCTAGAAATTTTGACAGAAAATCATGTGCTGAAGGTAAGGGTGTAAAGAGGCAAATGTTATTTGAGTGAATTGAACAATATTTTTTCCTGTTCTTACTCTTGTGCAAAAGGAAATGTTTTCTAATTTCAAGAGATCTAGTGACTGACTGATAGAATCTGTCACCATTTTTTCACTAAAAGAAGATCAAGGTAATTTTCATGTCAGTTCACCAGTAAAAGTCAGTAGTTATTGAGTATGGTGAGCACATAGAGAGCAGGCAGTAGGGACAACCACTTCTGATCTTTTATTAGGACAAAATGCAGAACCTGTGAAAACTGGTCCTACACTGAAATTTTGTTTCTTCCCAGGCATTCATAATTCTGTGAATTACTGAATGAACTAATCACACAAGTGTTACTGCTGGAAGATTTTATTGACTGTATAAACCTTATCTTCCTAGAAATAGCTCAGGCATGTTCTGCCTCTGTGGAAGAGCAAACCTTGTCGGGAGGTGAATACTGTCTATTGTGACCATGTTTTACTGCCCAGCTACTCAGAAGAGTTTCACTACTCAAGCAGCTCAAGTTCTTGGATGGAACAAAGTAAAGTTTTCAATTTGCAGTTCCAGAATTAGGGACTTCTTATGGATCCAGAATGATAAGGAGCATGTTCTTACAAAAGCTATTTTGAAGAAAGGTTTGAAATTATGGATGTAAAAATCACTATTGAAAGAATATTTGGATTATAGCCTGAAGCTCAGCTGAGTTTGAACAATAGCCTGTATCTGTTCATCATCCTTTATCAGCCATAACTCTTGTTTGTCAGCAACCTTCTCCCATGTAGCTTATTACATCCTAAGTAACAACATGACTTTTGGAGGTAGAAGAAGGATAAATTAAAAGATGAGACACTTAAAGATCTCATATTGTGAGCCAAGTAAAAAAAAAACAACAAAAAAAACCCTACAAAACTTACCCAAAAACTCCACAAACAAAATTGCATAAAGCATTCCAGTAAAATTTTAAGATCATGAAATAAATGCATTAATAATTCCTTAATGCCAACACTGTTTGCCTGCTTATGTATCCAAAGGTTATTCTTGATATGTTTACCTCAGCATTACACTAGGAGATCATGTTTTGCTGCTTATTTAATATTAATTTTAAGTATTTTTTGGAAGAAAATGCTTCCAGGGATATAGCCCTACAATTTAACTTCTGTCCCAGAGAAATCACTATTTTGAGATAGCAGTGGTATACTGTCTCACAACACACAAGGGGAAAATTTTGGTCCCAGTTTACAAACTTCTGCTGCAAATACTTTAATTTACAGATTGTTCTCTGGATTTCTGGGTTAATGATGAATTACTTTTGCCTACCAGAGGAGGAATAAAAGGTGCATAAGCTGTGCCACAACAGGCACCATCTATTTAATACTTTATGAGCAGAGGCACATTATCTTCAAAGTCAACGCTTGATGAACAAAAGAGCAGAGGTTCATTTGAATTGACCCCCAGTGAAAGCCACAGGTGTTGCACAAGAATGTGGCACTTTCTCCTCTCCCTGTTCCTCTCACCCTGGACAGCTCCTTAACAAGGACATTTGTTTGCTCTAGCTAAACAGGTTTCCAAACAAATTCACTTGTTTAGGTGAAGGTTCTGACAATTTTTACTAATTAAAGAAAAAGTGACAAGAGAAAAAGAAACATTTAATAGTCCATTAAAAGAAAAATATAGAAATAAACTACTTAGGAGGTTTTGTAAATTTTAACATCAATTCACACTGCAGCATCTTGAAGCTTGAACGTGACCAGTCGTTTTATCTTCTCCTAAAACCGTAACAACTCAGCAGCTGGTTGGGTTCAACAGCTATTATGATAAAGGACAGTCTTTTCCTCCAATTAAAGCATGTGCAGTATCAGGTGGAGTTAAGTGAGTTCTTCCACAATCTAGATCCTAAATATCTCCAGGCACACCTACTACCAGGTATGACATTGGTGATATATTCTAGGGCCTCTAATTTTAGTTGAAAGCAAAAGTCAAAATTTCACTTCCAAAATGTTTTGGCATCTACTTTAAACAGTTTGCATTATTCTGTCCCACAACCTCCTTTGCCAAACTCTCAAAGCTTGTTATAATTAAGCTGAGAGAAGGGATTTTATTCCTTACATGAATTTAGTGCAGCATTACAGCCTATTAACCACCCACCCCGGAGTTCCTTGTCAGCTACCAAATATTCTTTTCTGGCAGTCAGTCCATCAGTATGAACTTCAAGTATAAATATGTGTCTAAGTCTTGTACCTGGCTTTCATTTATCAAAGGAATCTCTTATTCATAGCATGTGAACAACATTGCAAGCATGGCTAGGGTGGTTTTGTACTTCAGATATTGTAAAAAAAAAAAAAAAAAAGGCTCTGAGAGTTAGAAGACTGAATTCTATTGATTTGAATACTAATGTAATTCCATCACTAAGTAGTTCCTACCATTGGTATCCTCTGCCATTAATCATCTTAAATATCAGCTAACATCTACATCAGCTGAAAATTAATTCAGATGCCTCAATCTAGTCCCTGGCAGGTACTCATTAGCATAAGAAAACTGCTCCATGACTGCACACTGATGATAGTCTGTGTTCATGAACAACTTAAAAATCAAAAAGATACAAATCAAGGTGTAATTTTCAGAATTTTCAGAGCTTTTCTACTGTTTATTTCCTTGGTTTGTTTATTTGCTTTCTTAAGACAAACCCTCTCAAGTGTATAACAGGCTTACATAGGTAAATCTGGACAAGAAATTGTGTCTCATACACTCAGTTTTACTAGTCTCAATATCTCTTTATAGTGCAGAATTCACCTAAAATTGTAATAAAAGACAAATATATTTATGATCTACCGAAAATATAAGAAAAAAATTTTAATGGTGACTGCTCTAGACAAAAAGAACCTTGAAACCAAACCCCTAAATTTCAAGAACTGCTAAGATTATAACTGCTCATATGTACACTCTTAAGAAAAAAAAAAAATCAAGGGAATACACACAGTGAAAAAATCTATGAAAATATCAGCAGAAATGACATTTTGACCAAATGTGTGTGGGAAAAGCTTTTATCTTCTGAATTTTTGCTGGAATACCTCAGAAATATATGTGATCAGTTATTCCAGAGAAAGAAAACAACAACAGGTTAGGTACTTGTTGAAACAAGAAACATAATCTGCCCTGTGAGTTCTTAGTTTACTAATAAACATGCCAACAAACATGGTCTTAGAATACCTACACTTCACATATCAGGAAACCTCTGTTACCAAGCAGTTTCAGTTTAAATTCTAGTTGTTGACCAGATGACTCACCTCCACAAAGAACACAAAAACACTATTTACTTTCACTTTCTTTTCTGCTGGCAGAAACAACATCCGATCTAACTTATTTTCCATAGTCACTTAAAACAGTCAATCTTTTCCTCGAAAGCCTTAAGGATAAGTCAGTCTCGCTTAGCGGCTAAAACAAAAGAATACATCAATAAACACAATCTTCTCTACTCTGACATGAACTAAGGCAGATAAGATGTGGGCATTATAATAAAAAATCTTAGGAAATTTAGTGTTCAGGCTACAGTGGCCAGAGCCCGCTCTCAGTTACACAAAGCATTTGCTTACAACAGCATTTATTTAAGGCAACAAGACTCATGATGATCACTGGTCTAAGTAATTTCAGTGCCACATTCTGGCATTACATCTTTGCTTTTGGAACACAGGCAAAGCTTAATATACTTTTCAGCTGGACTTGCAGCTCAAACATGTTTTAACTCCCTCTCACAAGGTTTCCAAGAAAAAATGCAGACCAAATAGAAGTCTTATAAAATACATCACATGCATTCATTAATAGGCTCAACTAAGACATTTCTCAAGCTTTTAATTTTGATAAGAATATTACTAAGCTTAAAATACAATTCCCTTATTTGCCTAACATTCAGGAGACTGAAAAATGAATGGATGTTGTCCTTTTCTCAAATACACAGAATTCATGCTGCAAGAGAATATGACTACTACAGTATATCAACATTTTATTCACTCTTTAAAACATGAATATTTAAACAGAAGACATTTTTCCCCATGCAGAAACCTAAATAGAAGCTCTTATCTGAAATAGTAAAAGCTGTTATTTTTTTTTCAAGAGGTTTTAGACTGTATAGAGATAGTTACATACACAGGCATCTCAAATGAGAGGGCACCATACATACATGTAATTGGTTGCCTTTTCTTTTCCCTCGGCAGTCTGTACAAAACGTGAAAATGTGCCTGCTTCTGACTAGCCATTAAAAGGCAGTGGTTGCACCATACTGTGATTTGGGGAGCTGAAGAAAATAGCCAGAACTGACTGATATCTGATAAACAGTAACAGGAGTCAGTTTATTGCACCAATCGTTAAATAATGGTGCTGATTATAA
Source organism: Rhabdornis inornatus (assembly GCA_013397075.1). Lineage (NCBI taxonomy): Eukaryota > Metazoa > Chordata > Aves > Passeriformes > Rhabdornithidae > Rhabdornis > Rhabdornis inornatus. The sequence goes on along the minus strand of VWZS01004114.1, from coordinate 2,235,705 downwards.
GGCTGCTAACTGCAGATGCTGTAATTGTCTGTCATAAATCTTAGTCATTTGTGACAGGAGCACAATGAAAGAGAGCATCTGCTTGAGGGCAAATGACTTCTGATAAATATCAGCTCTGCTAAAATGTACTTGGATGTGTCTCAATATTTTGGAGAGCCATTCATGTTGCTTCCACAAATGTGAAGTTATTATTGGTTTGTATTGATTTTGCCACCTTGGGTTTTTTTTTTTCCTTTTTAAAGAGACAGAGTCAGAGAGTGACTCAAGGTTGAGTTGAATTGAATCTCTGCTCTTTATCTGATCTACTCATTCCTCTCAAATGCATGCTTGAGTGGAAGAAAAAATAATTGCACTTTTTCAGAAGATTGCTGTGCAGAAACACAGCCTAGAAAATTCAATATGGAGTTCAGGTTTTTATTTTTTCTCTTAAAGCAACTCCTTACTGAAGGAAAAGAAGCACTTTTAAAGCATTGGTTTCCAACACAACACTTTTAAAGGATTTAAAGCAGTTGAAGTAAGAGTCAATTAAGCTAGTTCTGGAGAATAATAATATGCAAATTTAAAAAGCTATCTGAAAGTCATTTTTTTGTTTTCGGATTAATTAACAGCATTTTAATTTCCTGCCCAACCTATAAGAATACAATAAAGCCAGCTAAGTTCTTCCACCCTGTCCCTTACTGAACAGTGTTTAGTTCTTAATCTTATAAACGCTTATCATACAGTGGGAAATTATAGTATAATTTCACTATCACTGAGAGGGCTGCATTCACATATTCCTATTTAAATATGCATTCCTTTGTGATACTCTTAACACATTATCAGGCTTACACTGAAAACATTTTCCAAGTAAAGGTAGTAAACCTGAAATTTAAGGTTAAAAATTTTACTGGTAACAGACCATTAAAATAGATAATGACATTCCCTTCCAGCAATTCCTTGTTTAATTCAATGATCAGTGTTTAACCTTTGCAACAGATTAATTGGGATTCTAGTGGCAGCTGTTTCCTTCACTGCCCAACTGCACACATTGCCAAAATAGGTACAACTCACATGTTGCCTATCTAAACCTGTTGGAATAAATCGATTGCAGCCACCTGATGGCAGCCTGACCCACACAGCTACAGGTCAGGCCACAGCCTCGGGGTTGCACAGGGCTTGATGTAAGCAGTAAAGCTGAAAATCATAAGTTTAGTGAAAAATACTATTGTCTACTCTTTAAATAACTTTAATAGGGGGCTAAGACTAATACAGCATGGAACCATACGTGATGACCTAACCCCTGCCATGGGTGAGGATCAGACTTGGAGGTTTGCATCACCTGATCTAATAGAGAGGCAACAGCAGCAGCTCCACCACCTGCCTGTGGGCCAGCAACTGAAACCAGCCAAAGTACATGAAGGGCAGAGGACCCCACACGACATCTCTTACCACGAGATAAAAGGGAAATTCTTCACCTGGCTTACACCAAAATAAAATTTAAAATAAATAATACCAACCACCCCCCCACACAGAGGAAATAGAGGGTAATGAGCAGGAAAACATTTTCATAGCAGTGTGACGCAACCAGTAGCAGGTCACAAAATGTGATGATGTCCATGCTGTTTGCAGTATTCAATGAAATGAGGTTACCAGAGTTAGTGGAGGAAAATCCCTAATTGGAATGTCATGGAAGACTGATACAGTACCAAGTCAATGAGCAACAAAATGGCAGAGGAAATGGATGCTGATAAAAGTTAGGATACAGCTGTGAAGAACAAACACTCTCCTTTTACCAAGGCATACAGAGGTTCCAAAGTGACTCCTGCCATTTGGTCACAGAGTAGATTGTTTTATAGAAACCCCAGCTTGGTGTGACCTGTAGTCAAAAAAAGTCAGCTAAATATTGTGAATATTTTAAGAAAACAAAATAAGAAATGAATTTGTGTTTTTTTACTTTAATACTTAATGCAGTTCTTTGCTTTCCCTCCCCAAATTAGGTAACAGAAACAGCAAAGATTTTGAGAAGACAACAAAAGACTGTAAAGTCTGGACTAGAGATTAGACATGAGGGATATAAAAAAACCTAAAAAAACAAAATAAGGGATACAGCAGTTTAAAAATCCCCTGAAAAATACAGAAATAAACCTGAAAGCTGAGGAAGTAGTCTGGGGAAGTGTTATGAGTTCTTACATTGTGTCTTGGGTCTCCATTGCTGGTCTCTGCCAGAAATAAGATATTGAGTCAAAAAGACTTTGGGTATTAATGAACTTGATAAAAAGGGGATTGCATTGAATCACAATTTTACTTAATGAATTGACCCAAAGGAATCCCTCCTCACAATAAGGTTGCACAAGAACAAAAAGAAAAGTTGATATAATAAGTCATTAAGCAAGTTTTTGTTAAACTATTAATATCTTGTCCCCAGAGATCATTTTCATTCTCTAATTAATTTTAGTTTCTAAAGATATGTTAGACACAAATTGACCTCAGAAAAGTTGATTCTTCCTTGAACTGTATTTTCCCCATCACCATTCCCACTTCCTGCAATACACTGCCTTAGCTTCCACCTCCAGTTCCCAGACAGCAATTTGAAGGTGAAGGCTGTGATGAATTCTGAATAGGCAACTGGAGAATATATTCACTTAAGTCTAATAGAAAACATGAGCCTTTCTTTCTCTCAGTGGAACAAACCCTCAAACAATCAACAAGAAAAAACACAGAGAACAAAACAGGCACCAAACTGTTTTCCAAGTTCAAATGTGCAGGATTGTTCCATATTCAACATCTAAATACTTAAACTTATTTATAAATGCAGTAGTGATCAGACCTGTTGGAAAGGGTCTGCTCATGGTTCGTCTTTGCTCATGGTTCCAAATCTCTCTTGCAGCATCCTAGCAACAGGCTGTGAAACCTCAAAAGTATGAGATTTTTTTAAAAGCTAAGTTGGCATTGTTTACCACTTCTTAAGTAATAAATACCACAGTGATTCTATTTCAAATATAACAATTAAAGTACTTGTTTTGATCCTTTAATATTCACTTTTTTCCTCTGCAATCAAGAAAGCTGAGATTCAGGCATAAGCCAAGTGCCAGGTAACATATTTCCTCCCACATGAAATTAAAGACCAAAAGGAAATACTTCAGCTTTCTTTATATTCACTGACTTTCGGTCACTGTTAGGTTATGGGTTGATATGCAAGCTGCCAGAATGAGAGGATGTAATCTAAGTGTTTGTCTGCAACTGAGAACATAAAATGATGCCAAAAGAAGCCAAGTTCAAAGCAAGAAGTTTACAAGTGTTTGTGGTTGCAAAATTCCCTTTTAAAGTCTACATTTCAATTAAATCCCTGCCCCTGTAGGTAAGAATTAGCCATTCTTTTAATATTACTGATAGATATCACTTATTTTACTTTATAAAATTATTTATTTTTATTAACATCCTCAGATTTCTTTAGCTTACTGTTTGCCATGTAAGTTGTCTGTGCACATAAGCAATTTTAAGCTGATGCTACCCTGGAACTGCTGCCTGGGCAGAGCAGCAAGGCTGGGGGAGTAAAGCCTTGTGGCAAAGGTGAATCTACAACAGAGCAGCTCCTTGATTCACCTGATCCTGGAACACCATCAGTACAGGAACCTTTCCCCAGGTCTTCAGCTGAGGCAAGTCCAGCAGCAGTCATGGTCTTAAACTAAACCAGACTCCGCAGCAAAACTTTGCAGCACAAATCTTGTTCAAGTGTACACAAGAAAACCACTACTGGTAGAGAGGATTAGAGTAAATCACATTGCCAAGTTAGCCTTGGGGTTAAAGCAGTAACTTAAAGTGTAAGTTTATTTCAGTTTAAAAATGAAACTTCTAAATCAGTGCCAATGAAAGTCTTCCAATAAAAGTCGCTGTCAAGGAGCAAGGGAAACTAATATTCAGACTAGAAACTGTTTCCAAACAATGCCCTGAAAGCTTCCACAAAACCCACAATAAGATCATTGAAATTACTTTTCCGTGACTATTGATCCAGATGCTTTTATTTCCAACCTCCCCCAATATTTAATTATTAGTTTGGTAGACATCTACAGTAATTTTTCCTAAGGTTTTACCCATGGTACGTGACTTGTTAAAGGTACGCCAAAACATTTTCAGGCCTGTAGACACCTGGATTTCTTACAGATTCTCTAGAGACAAAGGTGAGTGTAAATATTTTAAGTTAAAGACAAAATTAGGATTTGGGAGGAAATAGTTTTCTTGTTGTTTTAGAAGCAGGCCAAATGAAGTTATTATCCGTGTGAACAGAAACTCCTCTGTATGATGAATGCATAACACCACTCTGATTTTTACCAGAAGACAATTGCATCACATAAATCAATTTTTTTTTTTCAGAAAAATCTGTATTAAAACTTATGTGCTAAAAGAGCAGCATCACTTAGTTTCAATTTTAAAATTAAGAAAAATAAAATTATGAGTTTGAATTACAACTTTTCTCAGATTCATTTATTTTCTTATCAGGTCCAAACAAAGAAGTTGTAACCTCAAAATTTCTTTGGAATGAGACTCATTGCTTTGCAGTGCTGCCTGTGCAGCAGTCACTGGCAGCTGCTCCGTCCCTGCAGTGGAATGCCAGTGGATCAGCAGGATGCCAGGCTGTGCCTGGGAGGCCACATGGGCATTCCTGCAGGAGAGCACAGAGCCTACCCCGGGGCACTCAATGGGTTAAACACGCTGCAATATGCATTAAGCACATGTTTCAAGCCAGCAGGGTGCCAGTCTAAGATGTCCTCAAAGCCTAATTTGATAGATATTATGCCATATGCTGCTGCAAGTAGTTAGTAATAAAGAAAGTAAAATTTTTATGGATGAGCAAAACAGGAGCTCTTATGGATGGAGTGTTTTTAAATCAGGTGTATAATTTACGTACCGTCAGACCACATGTAGAGTGCATTACTCAATTGAACTTACGAGCAGATAGGAAGGCAGTTTCTTTTAATAAGCACTTCTTCAACTTATTGGCTCTACAATTACTTGCACCAATTACCAGCAGCTGCTGCCTGTTTGGTGTTTTATCTTAGACAAGGAGTTACATTAGTTTCTAATCAACAAACCATTCAAGGACTCTTTAAAAATATTTAAATTTAATTTCCCCATTTATTTTGAATTAACTGAAATACTGGATATTTTCATTGTAGTACTTTGATTCTTCTTAGGTTCTTCTCCAAACACAGATTTACTGTTGTAACATTTAAATTTAAATTTTTATAAAGCCAAGAATATACATTATAACATATCTGATATAGGCATTTATATGCAGCATCAACATTGGCCTTATTGACAATATATAGTGGTTAATAGGCAGGTGATTTCTTGCCATAGAATTCATTACACTCAAAAACCTTTCTGACTTGAACGTTCAAGTCTTTCAACATTATTATTTAGCTGACCCACAATTAATAGAGCACTGGCTAATGTAGCAACAGAAAAATTACCAGAGAAAGCAGTTAAAGAAATAAATGAAGACAATCTGTTATAAGAAGGAAGGATTTTTATTTTTTTGCTTTCTCTCTAGGTTTTCAAAATTATAGTTCTAGAAATTTCCAAGCAACTTAACGGCACTTGAAAAACACCTTCCTTTAACAGAAAAACTGGTATTTCTTTTGTAGTTTTTCTTAACAAATATCCAAGGGAGAAAGAAATGAAAATAAATAATTTAAAACTAAGTAGCAGAAATAGCTGAAAACTAAGATGTACTGTAATATCAGACTGAGGGAGTTTTTCAGAGAAGTAATATCTGGTGATAACATAAGAGGATGCAGGGTACTGCTGCTGCTCCAGCAGAACAGCCTCCCTCATAGAAAACTGGGAGACAACTGCTATTATAGGCAGAAAACTCTGTCTATTACAAAGGAAACAGGTAAGAATGAATGAATGAATAAATAAATCCCCTACAATGAGACCAACCAAACTACACCACCATTTTTGTGTTAAGGTCTTATCCCAGTCATACTTCCTGAGTTTATTTCCTTAGGTGTGGGGACATCTTCACACTCCACATGAGCCATATGCTGGGAGCTCAAAATCTGGCTAGGTGCCACTGGGACAGGCACCATTAGTGCTCAATCCACTCCAGAGAGTACATCAGCCACAACAGGAGAGAAATCTTGCAATACAAGCCAAATTTGGGGCACTTACTACACTTCCAGGTTAAGCACTCAGGAGAGAGAAGATGACAATTCAGTGAAGTCTTGCAAATCCAGTGGTACAAAATGATATAAGTCCAAACCCAGAAAAAATATTTCAGTTTCCCATTCATGCAGTTTTTTATAGTTATACATTTCAGCTATTTGAAGGAAATGAAGTAAACCTCTCATTGTTCGTTGCTTTCTGAAATCATACGTCAGCACGTGCAAATCCTGTAGTTTCTTAAAATAATAAAACTAAACAGAGCACCCTCTTACCTCTTATTATCTCTTGAAAAATAAATGATCAAAACTGCTAAGGAACCCAGAAAATTAATTGAATGTGGCCTCAGGATGAAGGCTTTATGCAATAAAGGAGTCCTCTGTAAATATCAGGACATTACAACTATTTGCAGAACCCAGGGCCAGAGGGGATTTCTGGCTCCAAATACAGACTTCAAACTGTAATCACAGAAGAAATTTGGTTGCAGTAACCTCAGGAATTTATCTGACCCAACCCTTACACTCCCCAAAGCAAGGTCAACTTCAGACTTGGTCTTGGACTGAATTGCACTGAAAATGCCAATAGAATATGAGAAAAATATTCTGAAAAGAAAAATATATTTAGAAAATTAATAGCAAATATCAGTTGAAAACAGGTAATGAATCCACCTTTCATGTCTCAGAAGTTTCTATATGTATACCCTTCCTTCTTGATCTTCTGCAAAACATGACCAAAAAAAAAAAAAAAGCTCTGAAAGGAAGGGGGTCATTTTCTGGGATTTTACAGAACACAGGTAAATAGTCAGGCCTTCTTCACTCTTACAAAAAGGTCAGTATTTTCCACAAAAGAGGAGAGTCCTGCCCTCTCTCTACCATAGACTTACAATTCAGTTTCTCCATCACACTACCAGTGTATTAAAGCCACCCAAGATGATAAAACATTTTGCTATTAAAGTTTAGGAACAAAGACACTCATTTTTCTTGCAAACTCCTTTAACTCCTGCAGTTAAATTACAAATTATCCATCTTTTAATGTCATCTCTCACAGCTGGGAAAAATCTAACCCTCTCAGGACTCAATCAGATATTCACATCAATTTGTGTAATTAACACTAAGCTTAATATCTCTCTTAATTACGTCTGCAAACACTTTCTTAAAATAAATCAAACTCACTAACTTACAAAAACAAAACAAGAAACGTAACACCACTTAAAAATGACTCACATAAAGCTTTGAGAAGATTAATTCAAAGCTTCTTTGTCATTCAGAAGGAAAGAAAATGAGAAAAAAAATCCATAAAACCTGAGGTTCAAGTACCAGAAGGGTCTGATCAAGTTATTTGCCTGCACCCCTTCAAGGTGCAAATACTACAGCAGTTCACCACGTGTCCCTAATTTATGAGATCTTATTCCTGTCTTCCCATGGGTATTTCCCTACTCCCACCCCAATGCACATGAGGGACTGTATAATATTTTTGGAAAAATACACAGGGTTCATAATTTACATTCCACCTGGTCTTCTGATAATATCCTGAGGAACATTTTTTAAGCACATACACACAGCATCCTGCAGAACACACACCAGGAATGTGGCTGCTGGTGTCTCTGGATGATACATTAGGGCACTCAGAGCTGTATGAGGATCTCAGCCTCTCCCTGGATCAAATCTATAAAATGCCAAGCACTCATTATGCACAATCCTCTAAGCACATTAGTCATCCTTGGGAATATACATTTATAACATAATGAATTTCAGACATATCTATAATTACATAAATTATTGTTGGTTTAGAGTTATGCTTGTAGAGAATGTGGGCATTCCTGTAAACAAAAGGAAATAAAAATATTACTGCTCTCTCCCAGCTCCACAGCACTACCTGAGCTCTGGTATCACCTCATTGCACAGCACACCTCTGGTTATTCAGTTATACACAGCACAGATACTTAAAGGCATACAACTAACTGTGCTGTGTGATGCATTACAGAAAATGCTGCCAGTTGAAAGGGAGCCATGGCCACAGCAATGCTGTTTAGTTTAAAGCAGCTGTATCCTGCAGCCTTAGACCTTGCTCTTGAACAGAGACAGTGAAGTCTTTAGCTAATTAAGGACCTCATTCTGTGAGCTCTTTGACTGCCATACATGCAGTGGCCAGTGTCAGTAAGCAGGAACACCTGAAACTATTTACCAGATTAAAGTCTTTCACTCCGCAATATCAAAGACATTGAAGTTTTTTTTTTCCCCCAAATTAAAATCAATAATGGTTACTTCAATCAAGAAACAAAATTCAGAAATGACCGAAGCACCCAAATGACTGGAAGAGACTCTCACCTGTCATGATCCTCCCTCTTACCCATTTAACCCCTAAAAACAAGCACCCCTTGTTCAATCTGCTTCTTTTTTCACATAGTAAACTTGCTTTTATAAGAATGCAGTTATTTAGGTATTCCTTATAATGGCACTTAATTTTTTTCCCTCAAACATCTTAACCTGGATAGAGGCATAGAAGTTGTATCTTTTAGCAATTCTCAAGTGCCAGAAAATATCTGAAAAGTGAAATGTAAAATCCTTTGTTGTTTTAGTATTACTTAGCCCTTAAAAAAGATGGATACAAGAATACTAGTCTGTCCTTCCATTATCCTAAACCTGGATAATGGAAATCCCATGACAAAAATAAAGCCTTACTTGCAGTTATTCACACAAAATTATTTGATCTCTTCCTAGACTAACGTATTATCACTATGGTCATCCAATAAGACAAATTTGACATCTTCTAAAACAGTGGAGTGTCCCATTCAATCCTCAGCCATAAAACTTAAGACTCAGGCTCCCCGAACTACCAGAGCTCCTCAGACAAACTCCTAAATTACCAGACGACCACCAAAAATTGAGCCCCTAAAAAAGTCCTTCTATTTACTACAGATGATAGTGTTGAGGCCATGAGAGAAAAGAGATTAAGAATTCTTTTTGTGTTTCTCTACAGATTTGATTTAGGACTAAGATCAAGTCTATTGGATCTCATCAAGTAACTGTGCTCTGAAAGGAGACAAAGAATAAAAAGAGGGATGAATGGAAGGGGATATCAAGTGTTAAAGAAGTCTCTGTTCATTTCTGCCTCATTCCTACAAGCACTCTTAAAATGCACATCTCAAGTTCCCCAAGGAAAGGAAAACCAAACAACAAAACCCCTCACAGCTCTTCAGGAAAGAAAATATTGGTGCATTAACTTTTTTTTTTTCTACAACAGCAGAAATGGAGTGGTCATTTCTACAACAAACATGTTTGTTTCTTTACCAAATAGCACCTCTACAGTTCATGCAATCACACCCAGCAGGGCTCCAGCTGCCCAAGGTGGCACCAAGGGGTTCACTGCCACAAGCAAAGGCCACTCTCCAGTTACTGTCAGCATCTGCACTAACCAAGATCCAAACGTGGTAGCTAAGGGCTACTTTGTGAATATTAAGAAATTAAATAAAACACAATTTACAGAATTCAGCACTTGGTTAAATTCAAGGTGATTCTTCTTACCACTGCTTTTTTTTTTTAAAAGCACACATCTGTGATTCTTCTCATTACCAGAATTAATGAGCACTGCCTATAATGTGTTGTAAAGCAGGCAGTACATCATTACCACCTCCTACTCAGAGTCATTTTAACCACAGTCTCAGTATTTGGGTAGCTCTGCTAATTAACAAACTACTATTACTGGAAAGATGGGATTTGCACATTATTTCAAATGGGTTTAATAGTCTTTGAACAATAACTACTAAATTTGCTAGCAGTTTGCACTATTCTAAGAAGAAAAAAATCACATGATTTTTCAAAACTCTAGAAACTAGGAAGACACAATGTAAATAAAAACTGCATTTATACTTTATATAAAGTTGGTTTTAGTTGTTTGTATATTTTGTTTTTAAAACAAATATTGGCCCATCTCCATAGACTGTTTGTAATAATTGATTCTGAGTTAAAGCACCAGCTTCTGACACTTCCTCTCCAAGCTGTGGCCTCATTTCAGCTACTGCTGGAGACACAAAGGCAATGGTAAATTATATTACCAGATTACACATACCCTGAACAACAAATCCAGAGATAGCCACACAACAAGGTTCAAACCCCTTATTTGAGCAGTCCTCTAAAAAGCAGCAATTACAAGAAACCATAAGGCAGATAGGACTATAACCTTTTCCATACCCTCACAAGCAAATGATGTCATAATTTCCTCACTGCTCAATGACCCCCAGGTTTTCACAGTAGAAGAACAGGTTTGATTTCACCCACAATTAATTCAAAACAATGAAGACACTGGGTTTCAGCTTTTATGCATGTAGACTGTGCAATGGACTTTATCCAAAAGAACAGGAAGAAGGTAGCATTGAAAAGTACTTTCATAATGGTCTGTTCCTGTATAACTTCACTTTGTTAAAAGGTGGTAGAGGTGAAAAGATAATTAATTTATCTTAAGGAAAATAAAGGAGTCTAGTAGTATTTATTTGTTTATCCTACAGATTTGTATTGCAGGATAACTGTGGGATCATCATTACTCTCAAGACAGGAATACAATATATTCATAGGGTACCATTGCATCAGAATATTATTCTGTACTGTTCTGGATAAGACAAATATGGCCATCACACAACAGATTCAGACAGAATTAAATTTTTAAAAATCACATTTTACTCTCACTTGTTGATTTCTCAACCCACTACATAGAACTTGTCCCATTTCTGACTCCTGTCTGACTGCAGCAGGTTTCTGGAAGGCCAAGCACAGGCTCCTGAACACAGAGTTCTAGTGCTGACTGCTGGGAACATCAGTTAAAACCTGGACTACAAAAATCACAGCCAACACGTTTAGAGATTCCCTTCTTCCCATTGTCACCACCCATCTAGTTTCCATGCTGATTCTCCAAGACTCAGATCTCACAGTTTTCATCACAAAGTTTAGATTTCTCAGGCCTGTTACCACATTTCCAGAATGGCTTCAGGGCCAAGCCTGCTTACAAAGATGACATTTTTTTCCTGGTTAGAGTCACACAAAACTCCAGAATACACTAAAACCAGCACCAGACAATTTCTTTTATGTATTCTTTCTATATTCTGTACCTAAAAGCAGAGTTTTTTTGGGCACAAAAGCATTTGTGCTCTTCAAGGCAAAATAAATTGCCAAAAGAACAATGGAAAGCCTTCCAAGGACCTCATTGCTAAAGTCATTATTCAAAACAGATGTTGCTGCCAAATTTCCAGAGCAGAATAGCACTTCACTCCCTGCCTTCCCCTCCTCCCCTGAGCTACAGATAGTCTTCACAAAACTGATATAAATAATGCAAAGAATAAGAAACTTAAGGAAGAAAGAAAGAGGGGACATAAAAGCGTGGGTTTAAAATGTGCTATAAGCTTCCAATGGGAAGAAACAAACAAGAAAGAAAGCCTTTGGGAAGCAGAAAAAAAACAAAATACACAAACACACAAAAGAAGGTACTCTGCCTCCCCATATAAATAGTACATGTATCCAAATTTGTCTAGAATTAGATCCTGCATGCATTAAGAAAACCAGTCTCATTATGGCATGTGCAAGTAAAACTCTACTGAATCATAAAACTCATTAAAATTAAGTTAATACAGTTCATTCAGAAACCAAGAAATTGTGCCTTTTTAGCTGCAACTTTTTGAGCCCTATATGTGCACTTATTCTAAATTAAAACCTTTTTGCGTGTTTAGTTTCTTTTACTTTGCAATATCATAAACCATCTACTTATCAAAATCACCTTGTAAGAAACACAGGAGCTTGAGAATTTAGCATGGTAAGAATGTACACTATACCTGTGGCTGAGTACATCACTCAGATATACTCAGCCACAGGTATAGCAACATACACAACAATTAATGCCTTTAGAAGATAGAAAGCTNCCACAGGTATAGCAACATACACAATAATAGACACAACAATTAATGCCTTCAGAAGATAGAAAGCTTTTTTTACACTTTGTCCATTGCAATTAACCTGTTCATTTCAAAAAAGATAAACTTGAATGGTTAACCAAAGGTTAAAAGACTATAAAACTCAGAAACGTCCTGATTTTTTTATAGCATTATGTAACCATTAAAATGTTTAATTAAGTTATTTTGCATCATTACTGAGAGCAAAAGTATTGAGCTATTCATTTGGGCCACATATGAACTACTATTATAGAAACCTTATTTGTACAATAACCTCTTTTCTGTCTCTTTGTCTTAAAGTTACTTTAAGAAGTTCACCTGCACTAGAGGCATTTGAAAAAAAAACAGTGTCAGGTACACTACCCAAATGCTGCTGTTGGAGGCGTAGCTCCCAGGAAAGCAGCAGTTTGCCTGGGGACAGAGACAGAACGTTGCTCCAGCACAGCCACACTGCTGCCCCCAAGCCATGGGGACATCACCCCGTGGAGCCAACAGCACGAGCAGCTCCTGGGACTAGAACTCACTTCAGACACAAAACACAGCTCTTCCCGCCACTCCTTCTCCTAACAACACTCTTGACTAATTTAGCTGAAAAGCTTCAGGACACGTTTTCTGCCCACCTTTTGGTAGTTAACTTGTGAAGGCTGCTTGGTTTTAAAGGCAATTCCTCGCAGCTGGGGAGTGCCAATCGCTGCCGGAGGAACAATGCTCAGCTGGTACGCGGGGCTCTGATACAATTCACCTGGGCAATCAGGTGCTGCAATCAGGCATCCTGCTCCCCATTCCAGCCAACAGCCGCAGCTCGCCCATTTACATCACCGCCTCACAAAAACAAGCACACGAAAGTTTTCTTGTGAATACACCCAGGAACACAAATTCATTCTTAATGAGACCGTCCCAAGCCTGATGCATTTATTTCAGGGGTATAACCCAGGGTCTTTGTTACCATTGGATTCAGGCTTGCCAGTAAAGTTTTAAGAAAAGTAGTGAGATACTATTCAGTATAAAACTAAAAAAAAGTAAAACAAGCAATCTGGCTTTATGTCAGAATAGCCATCATCATTCTAAATAAGTACGTGGTCCACCACCTAGAGTTCCTCTAAGAACTCCATAATCAGGATGATAAAAGTCAATGCACACAGAAGTATCAACTGGACAAATTGTTTTCACCTGTGCCATTCACACACCACCCTCTATAAATATACAGAAGTTCTACATCTAAAAATATGCTTCTGATATAAATCATAAACCACAAACAACTTTTGTTATGTCCAACAAATAAAAGGGAGTTTTGGAGAGGTTTATTATACTCAGTAATGCTTGTTAAAGCTTATTTAAAGTTGCATTCACAGAACAACTCTTAATTCTTCAGTATGCACTGGCTAGTGATATAAGGGTGGCAAGATTAATATTTTTAGTCTAAACAATAAAGGAAAACAGATTCAACAATTTCATATCAATATCAAATGAGCATCATTTGATAAACTCATCCTGAACACAAAAAAAGCAGATATCCTTAATATTAAAATACATTCAACTCTGCTATTTCTCCTTAGAGGGGCCCTGGGTATGAGAGAAGTTTCATTGGAAGAGTCAATACCAATTCCTGAGGTGAGGTACTACACGAGACATAGACTAGCTTTTCCTCTTGCAGGAAGATGAAACCTTGCCAAGTGACACATCCTCAAAACTCCTTCCTTAAATCGCTCCCTGAATCCAGGTTTCTCTTCCAATTGAAAAGAATGACCATTCTGCAGTCCACTTTTTTTCTGCATCAGCAAAATAAGTTACTCTTCTCCTTCACCCACTTCAAATCACAGAAATATCAGACTTATCAAACTGTTTATGCTCATGCTTAGTTTTTAAAACAATATGGCAAGTCTGGATGCCAGACAGCAAAGACCAAAGCAGGTCATTAATATTGCAGACATTCCCGAGCCACACTATCACTTTGCTGCAACATCTCCACGTCCAGCGGGTAAGCAGTACGCATTGTATAATTTCACAAAGCAAACACGCGGGTGTTGCAGGGAGGAGACTGAAAAAGTGAAAAAGTAAAACAGAGAAAAAGTGAAAAAGTGAAGCTCCATCGCCTCCCCCAAAATGTGTCTCCGGTTAATGTTACATTTGCCAACAGCGACACCTGGTGGCACCGCGCGGCTGCGCGCTGGCATTTCCCTCGTTCCCGACGTAGATCCTCGGCGCTGGAATATCCTTAGGAACAAACAGTGCGTACAGAGAATATTTCAGTCTGTTTGGTATCTCAAGTCAAAGCGAACACGATGTCGCCTGAGAGTATTTATGAGATGTATACACAGGCTCTGCGAACTGCAGCAGGAATAGGGCTGCAAAGAACTCCTGGTTCTTGCTTGCGCTCCAAATTGTCCAAAATGAAATGTTTCATGCAGAAAGTTGGGACATGAGCTCAGTGCAAAATTTCTGCAATTGCACATAATTATTTTGCTCAACTAAACTCGTGCAGAAAGCAGCCATCCACAGTAATAGAAATGCAATTATTCTGGTTTCTAGTAGTAGGAGATAATTGTGTAAATATTGTTGCAATTTTTAAAATAAAATACGTACTATCAAGAATACTCTTTTTACACTAGTATTTATCCACTGAAGTAGTTAAGGTGTATTTTCTTCTTTTCATACTGTTTTTAACACACAGAGTTCCATGCTATGTATGGATCTTATGCAAATGCTCTTTGATTTCAAATGAGACTTTGCATACTAAGGAGTCTATTTTCCCATCAATGCAGAAGAGATTTACGCACATAAGTCCCATTACCATTAATGGGACTCACCCACATAAATCCCCTGCACATTGATAGACCCTTAGGATTTACATTGAAATGGTCCTTTAGAGCCATTACAATGTCAACCTTTTGCCGGGATTTTGCGTATTAACAATACTAAGCAATACGTGGCAATCTTAATGTGTAAAATCCTAGCAAAAGGCACAACACAGAATGATATGAACAGAGCAAAAAATTCTCACTCATACTATTTAAAGATGATCTCTAATTATTCGTTACCTGTCCATATTCCTACTGGTTGTTTTCCATCATTACTTTCCTTATTAAAAATCCTACCTTCTACTTTCAGGGAAACAAAATGTTTCTATTTTGCAGGTGAAAAATTTTCCTCCCATTACTTTCCTTTTAGCTTGTTACAATATCTTGGCTTCCTTTTTTTTTTTTTTTTTTTTTTTTTTTTTCTTTTTTTTAATTGGTAAGCCTACATTCCTACATTATAAATGCAGTAGTATAAACCCAATGGCTTAAGTGCAGCAAGTAATAAAGATAAATAGACTAAAACAGCATAGTAGTAGTACTATATTTGTTTGTATGCAGGGAAGAATAATTCTCCAAATACATCACAGTATCAGTCTGTCCCCCAAGGCTATAGCAAGAAAATCAAGGTCACCTGCATTCCCACAGGTTGTTAAAAACAACCACATGTCACGAAACTAAGCTCAGCTGCCACCAAAAAAGCAACATTTATCACCTACACTCTCAGAAATACTTGAAACAGCTCCATTTTCCATACACACAAAGGCAGTTCAACTCTTAATTTGGTGCCTAACTTTCCGAAGATTCACATGAGTGCTGTAGTGCTTAAAGAGAAATTAGAAACTAAAACATTTCTACAGAACTTTCTCTACCAGTAATCTGATTGCTGAGAAATCTACTTTACATAATGATAGGCTTACATGGCTATTTGCCCACCCCTTATTGCCACTATGGCATGATCAAGAAGCAGGAGGATGTACTTGCTGAACAAGAATATTTGTTTTACTTGAAAAAAAAAAATCTTAGGCATGATTCTCTAATGTTTAGTCTTAAAATTATATATAAAAAATATTTATGGAGTTGGATTGCATTGCTAATATTTTACCATTAATATTTTACCAGCAGGCACTAAAGGCACTGAATTGCTAAGTGACAGACACCAGGACAACTATGTCATAAATGGGACCACCAAGTCACTTCAATCCTGAAATTCTTTCCCCTCAGCACTAAACAGAATCTCCTACTTTAAGTTATGCAAAACTTAATATCCAGATAACAGGCCGCAACTGTTGTTGGAAATGTACATTCCATTCCATAATAAGATAGAAATGGTGATGCAAACAGTAACTATTTTATATTAATAAAACAAGCAATTCTCATTTTACAGGCAGGGACGTTCGGGTCAAGAACCACGCTCTGGGTGACCTGCAGCAGCTCCAGCACGCAGCATCAGCCACTGCTTCCTGGCTCCTATGGATACATCACTGCTGCAAAGCAATAAACATTCAAAAGGCTCCTGCCACTATTTCATAAAGAAAATTGTTTTACACTGTAGGTTTAGGTTCTGCCTTCCCTAGAACACAAAAAATGTAAGTAAATAAATAAATAAATAGAGAGCGAGCAGGAGAGAGCTACGCAAAATACTGGATAAGTAACCATGGTGATTCCTGATCTCACACACAGGACAGAGGATCTACATTGTATGTGACCTTATTCTACTCCACACATCAAGTAAGACTCCACTGGCTTCAGCATCAGGACTGAGATGTGTCATGATTCCTACAGGATCAGGCTCTTTGGACCAGATCTCCAAAGTTATTTATATATTTAGGAAGATAACAGTTAAGCAGGCAGTTAAATCTTGGTAGATTTTAGTCTTAGTGAACAAAACCAAACACCAACAATAAAACCCCAGAGAAAACTACACCACAAACAGGTACTACGGTCCAGATGCACAAAAGAACCAAATCTCTGAGAGGTTTATATGTAATTTAAAAGCCATACAACTAAAACCTGCAGAAGAATTGCCAGCATGTTTTCCCCAAGCATGGCAAATCATCCCTTATTTCAAATCAGGGCAGACCTTTCCTTATTCTTCAGCATGCCTAATTAGGATTCTGCCTAAATAACTCTGTGGTTAAGTCCCCGTGCTAGTCAATGGCATGTTCAGAGTGACTAACACACCTACAGGTCATTCTGTACTTTGTGATGGAGCTCAAGACACCCTCTCCCCCTTTCATTTTAAGAGGAAACACAAGATGGTGCTAGAGGTGGTAATGCTCCTTTTAACGTTGCATTTCCACCATTAGAACCCTGTCTAGATTTTGTAAAAGTAGTCATCATTTGTTAGAGGAGTTTTACACTCTCATATCCCAGATGAAGGGACTATAATCACCTGGTAATGTGCTAGCTGGCAGTACCACCCATTTCAATTTAGATTGCCCTGTTTTGCAAATATATCATGATTCAGCAAATGGAAAATGTTCTCATGGAAGGGGAAAGCCCTAGTATGGGAGGGGCAGATCAGATCCTGAACCTCTAATGAGAGTTGACTCGCTGACTGAATGCAACAGGAGCAGGACAGCCCAGAACTGACTTCCAGCACTTGACTGAGTTGTTCTGTATCACAGCTCAACGAGCCCACAAATTAAAAAAAAACAACAGTGTCCAATTGTCCTGATTCATCAGAGCTTTGCACAAGCTCCTAAAAGACCTTTACTTGCAGACTATTTGGGGCTTGGAGCTCAGAAACCCCTTGTAAATCTTATATTCATTAATGTCTGCTCATTTTCCTGGCCAGAAACAGGACAGATTTTCCCTTTCCCAATTACCCACCTTCACCCAGCCCTTGGAACAATATAATTTTTCCCGTAGTTGAATCAGTCTCTCCTGGAGCTGCATGAAAACTGCAGTTTCAGTCCTCAAGCCCTTTCCTCCTCTTGTTACTGAAGAGGAGAGAGGGAGAGAGAGAAGACAGAAAGAACAGGGACCAGTTTAGAGCTGAAGAATGGGGCAGCCATCCCGTGCTATCAGATTTCTTCTGTTCTCTCCTTTCTTCACAAATGGGTTCAATTCCTGCTTTGTTAGGGAGAAGTACAGGAGTCTTGCCAACAGGCCTGAAGAGCTGCTGCACTCGAGGAAAAAGCAGCCAAAAGTGGCCAAAAGTACTCATTTGGCTCATTAAGGTTACAGGGTGCATCACTCCCACAGTCTGAAATCTCCAACCTCTGTTCAAAGCAGATCAATGAGAACAATTTGGAAGTTAACAGAACAGGCTGAGATGACATTGCTCAGGTTCAATTGTTATCACTCATGATAGGACCTCCTGTAATCAGCTGCTTCTATAGCCAGCTTCATCTGTCTCTAATGACTGTGGAACAGCAGTAATGTACATCTCTGCTCGTTTATTTTTTGTATTTTTGCCACAAAGCAACCTTGCTGTGATGACACAGTAACTATATTTAGTTCCTGCTCTGTACTAAAGTATAATGCTCAGCTAAAAGTTTTACCCTTTCTGTCATTGTGTAATCTATATATAAAACTTAAAATACAGTTTCTTGCCAAAAGGCAGGAGGTGGTGATATTTCTGCAGCTATAGATAGTAGTTACCATGTACTCAGAATTATACTTGTATTAAAAAATGACACATTACAGTTGCACAGTGAACTTCTATGATTTACGTGTCATCTTCTTAATTTTACTAGTCAAAATACATTCTTAGCTATTGTTCCTCAACAAAAAAAAAGTATATTACTAATGCTAAGGTTGTGATGTGAAGTGACAGAAGCCAAGAAAATTCAAAGTTACATCTGACACTATATCCTTTACTCACACCCTTGGGTTAAGACAAGACAATGGCTGTCTACACTTCCAAGTTCCCAGGCTTTGTTAAATATGTATCATAACCTTCACACTCATTTAAAAAGCATCTCCTTCTTTCCTTAAAAAAGGGATTTTAAAAGTGGTTTTGTTCCTTGATACAATTTGTAAAATATTGAAGAAAGGGAAGAACAAGCAATAGGTATTACTTTAAAATTCAAATATTTTATATATAATTTTAGATGCATATTACACCACCTTAATAATATACCAGGTGCAATTCTGCCCTGCAGAAAATCCAGGCTTCATGTTTCTTCCCAATTCTTTTGGTTTTTGTGACCTACAACAATGGGACTTACCAGCCCTAAAACGAACAGTCAGCAAAGACTTTCCAGTACCTCTCAGGGAGCCTGAGATAAGCTCTCCATGGAAGACAGAGGAAGACTGGATCAGAATTTAGTGCTGGGAGACTGAGTTGAATTCACCCTCCTCCTCATATGTTTTGTGATACATTAAGAAAAATCCCCTGGTTTGCACATCCAAGGACTCCACAATAAAATGGGAAGGTGGGGCACTGCAAGTACAGACACAGACAGTGAGGTGCCCAGATGAGACAGTGTGGGGAACCACGTAGGAACAAACATATCTAGAATAAAGTGCCTGGCTGTGGAAAAGTACTGTTCAGTTTTATATTCTGCTGTATCTAAAATCTTGATCATTTATACAACACTATTATCCATAGATTTAAAATATTTGTGAAATTATTTATTTGTCATCAAAATACCACCAGTATGAGACTAGATATTAGTGCAGAACAGATAAATGAAGTGAGTTGCCCATGGCCACTAAAATTTCTGTGGCAGAACAAAAGAAATTGAAGCAATTTTTGCCTCTTTTGGCCTTCTCACATAAGGACTGCAGATGCTAAGAATGTAAAACCTAAAAGAATACAGAACTTTTATGAAGTTCTCTGATTATGTTACAAATTTGATCAAAACCATTATAGAAATAACCTAATGAAATGGCAAGCAGACACACACAGGGAGCTGATGCAATCAAAGTTTCCTAACACACTGTAATCTTTCCTTTCACAAGCAATGCAGTACCCACAGCAAGTATTTGCTATCTACAGTTATTGTGTCAGTATAATACACATAATAGACGGTAAGTTTGGAATCCATCAATGTATTTTACTGCATTAATATCTCCCAACTTTTACACAATATCCCTTTAAAATTACTATGTCTAGCTCTTTATTTTAATGGTATGATGTGACAGATCTTAAGGAATCTGTTCCAACCCAGTAACTCCTACTTTCACTCCCACCCAAACATTCAATCTGTGCATTACAGCTACTTTTCATTTTATAACTCCTCTCTTTCATTTATCCTTAATAGGCTGAATTTACATGGCAAGTTCCTGAAAGCAAGCAAAAAAAGCTGTTGCGTATTCTGTTTTACACCAAATACATTTAAACTTCACTCTCTGCTGCAAATCCATTCAGGGCTTACACTTACTCAACAATTTCCTATATCCACTTTTGTATGCTACCAATCCCCCCATACATTCTCTTGCATATGGAGGCTATGCTTTTTCCATAAACAGAGACAAATACACTTGACTGGAAAAAACATTCAAAAAACCTGTTATATTGTAACATATCTAAGCTGAAATTCTTCAAGAAATTTATACAAAACCAAAGTTACACCTCAGCCCCTCGCCATGCACACTTAACAGGGGAAAAAAACCTCCAGATTACACTTTCTGTCACTTATTTTAATTTTTCCCTGTTTCAGATACCACAACACTTCCCAGACATGATATAGTCAGTAATCTGCATACCTGTTCTACAAGATAGTTTCCAAATTTCCCATCAGTCCATGTTTGCTGCCCATGGATTTGCTGCTTCTAACTGACTTGCACTGAAAGCAGCATGCATAAGAAAATTCACACCTACCTGGCCTGATGGACACCAGAGAGGCTGCACTGCAAAGCTTCGATGAGAAAAGCCTCAGAGATGCTCAAGCAGAGGAAACAGGAAGCATTAGAGCAAAAGAGCTGGTAGAACAGACAGAGCTCTCAGAAAGATTTGCTTCCTTAAACTCTAAATGGGATTTTTTTTCTCAAGGACAGGGTTTATGCTTTCTGAATGCATAAATCGATGAAATTCAACCACCTTCAGGTTTCTGACTCAAGAGGTACCATCATACACTGTCAGGTCTATCAACAGTGCAATCATGATGGAACTTAGTCTGATATTAGTCCATGATGAGAATTATTATCACACATCTTGTGAACCACAGAATGGGCAACAACAATCACTTCACACAGCAAATATACATCCTAGAAGTGGACAAATACAATGCTAGAAGTGGACAAATATTTCCAGAGCTCTTCACACAGCTGCACCACCTCCCATTAGATTCAGAAGTATTTTACTGGCAGTACAAGATTAAGCTCACAGACTGCAAGGTTAAGTTAGGAAAGAAGACTTGCATTAGCCTGATAAAAAGTCTTTAATTTGTTATTGCCTATGAATCTATCCTGTCTTAATCTCCTAAATTGAAATAGAACCTTTGATTTTAAGGTTGCCAGTCAGACATAATTTCCCTGTTACAATTATTTCTAGGCTGGCATAAAAATACTGTTCTGTTTTCACAGATAAAAGGCACAGAAGCACCTAGAATCTCCAGTCAAGAACTGGGCCTGTGACTGCATATATAAACAGACACCAAAGCCGTCAGTCAGTGGCCTAGAAAGCTCTCAGAGGTACTCAGCAGTAAAGACAAGACAGTGTAGAAAAGGGATATTAAAAAAAAACGAAAAAAATTTTAAAAAAACCTGAAAGACATATTCTTCATATTCCTCAGATTGAAATAAAAGGAACAGGAAACATCCCTATAAACCCCTGGTCTAGAACTTCAATGATTTCAATCAAATTCTACCCCCTAATACTTAAATAAAGAATATTGCAAACAGGAATATAAGATGGAGTTACATACATAAAACATATAATGTGCATAAAATGCAAAATGAGCATGACATGTTATGATCTCAAAATTAATTGTGGGGGTTTTGTCTATGACACAGAAGCAGGAAAGGACTTTACACCACCAGTTTGTGCTTGCCCTTTAGCTTAACATATAGTATTTGTCCCAAGCTCCAAAAATATCTTTTCTTTGACTAGCTGAAACTGACAGTAGAATTAGTGAAATTCAGCCATAGCTATCCCATCCCATGCATTAAGGCAGCAATTTAGCACCAGCAGCTCCATTGTCTTATGCACAGTTAAGGAGTTGGATTAAGAGGCTACTGGAGCTCCAGGAAGATGCTGCCACTTTAAAGGACTTTCCCTGCTGCCTCTCAAAGCCCCTGGCTCCTGTTAAACAGTGCTAAGAAACAATGGCTACATGTAATTTACACCACAAAAAACTCCTGCCATTTTTACCAGAAACATGTATTGCAATCTGCTACAGACTGTCCTTGTGACATGAATATGATAAAGCAACAGCACTTGGGATCTTTCTGCATGTTATAATTGACTACTGACCAAAATTAACCAAAGCTCAACTTAGGATAATTTATTTAAACCACTTTCTTTCCAAACAAGAAGAGCAAGCATGTGAAAATATTTTTTCGTAATACTTCAGATTGAGTGGGACTGCTCAGAAGATGGCATGGGCAGAGGTGCCATTGTGGCTTCTCTGCACATCATGGCACAGGGAATGACTCTGCCTGGAGCCTTAGGTATCCCTGTGAGCAGGATATTCACTGGAATAATGAAGAATGAATTATATCCAACAAAACACAGTGCTCTGTATGGCTATTCTAAATATCCCACCGTTTACAGACTGACTGCAACAAAACTATTTTACACAGAGTTATGTTTTTAAGTAAGGTGGAAGGAATGCTCTCCAGTTAAAATCAGAAATACCATCAGGATTACAAGCACTTGATACTGAAATGGACATGCCTCAGCATTAACATAATGAGTGCACATCTTCCACCCCCTGAATCAGTTAGAAGGGATCACAGTGTAGATCTCTGGGGTGAAAAGCAGTCTAGCAGTGTGAAAGCCTTGCAGCAAATAATACTTTTACATCTGAACCCTATTTCAGATCAAGTTTTTTCAGAGGGTGGCTACAAGACACCTTTCTCCAATACTTCTCTTATCTTCCAGCTAAGTCTGCAGACAAATTGTAAGTATTGAACAGTTTCATGTTGCTGCTGGTATGCCCTTAAAAACAGAGTCCCTGAAGAAGGTAAATCCACAAATATTCATCTGTGTGTCTCCCAGAGCTGCTTTATTAACCAGGAAAAAAAAAACAGACTACAACCCCTAGCCCCATTGTGCCACAGATTTTATGATATTTGAATAAAAAAAAAACCAACTAAATAGCAAATGGTCAGTTTAAAAATGTCTTCCTTATGCATCAAAACGACAACAATAGCATTGGAACCGTTTTTTCCCCCAGCTGGCAGGGAAGGGAAGACAAATTATTAAACCAGACACTGCTGTTGGGGGCAATGGCCACATTACTGCACTTACCCTCTACAACAAATTCCAGCACTCTGCCCTCAATGGTTTTGCTCCATTCAAACCAAAGGATAAAACTGGCAGAAAGTATTTTAGAGCAGTTATCCAAACCTCACTACTCTACAGGATGGCAATGTATCCTACAAGAAATCTGCAAATACAAATACAGTTTTAAAGACTAGTTTGATGAAAACTTTTTATAGTCTAGTTCTCTAGTCTTGTACACTCTTAGTCCCTGTGTGAATTACAATGGGTTACATAAAGTAATTTATTGGACTATTTTGTAGAGAGAGAAATGCTCCCCAAGAACACCTCTTTCTGTATCACCCTTCATAGAACATGAAATATTTGCCACCCACAATCAGATTGGACCAAAGACTAAAGGGAATGTCCTTGTAAGTGCTCAAAATAACATCAAGAATTTTCTGAGGTATTTTGCAGGTGTTCTATAAAAGCAGAAGGAATAAGCTGTTTAAAAATCCCCACAAAAATCACACAAAACCCTCCTAAAACACACTTTATCACACAGTTCATGCTGAACAGCAAATTTTGTATTTATTATGGACCTGACGACACCAAACTCACAATGTATTGGAAATGTCATTAGTACAACAGTGTTAAGTGGCCACAATAGTGTCTACACCTGTACTTAAATGCGTTGATCCTGCTGTCCCACCCCTAAATTACAATAGAATTTTGGAAGCATCCTGAAATATTTAGGGATGGACTTCATGGACTAAAAGGGAACACTGTGCATGTTACTTTACTCTTTAGAGATCAGCAATGCCACAATTCCCCCAGCTGGGTCACTGAGCAATGCCAGCAGAAAAAACGGAACCAGGATTGTCCAGCAGCACTTCAGCCAGATCCTGTTTGCTCATCAGTGCCTGAGTGGGAAATCTCACTTCAGTGTTTCAGAGGAGAAGCTTCTATTTCTTTTAAGTTCACCACACTGTGTGGTAGCAACGATGAGAAAAATCAGTTTTTAAAATTGCCATTTTTAGAATAATGTGAACACAGACATCAATTTCTACTGAATGCAGCACTCAGCCCTGGGACAGTCAATTTAAAAGGTGGTCAGGACCCTGAGGAGAAGACCTGGGCACAGGGACATGGAAAGGTTAATGCCCCTTCCTTACCTCAACAACATCCACCACTCTTAGAATTTCTCTTATCTCTTCTTTAACACTCTATACTCATTCCAATTCCCACATATTTCTGTAGCCTTTTTCTCCTTTATCTCTCCTTTAAGGGACTCTCTCTAGGTGTGACACTGCCTAAGTCTGCATTTTCTTATGATCTTTATGAGAATACAGTTCTCATAAGCTACTATGTATATTCACTAAGGCTGAGTTCACTTCAGTGTTCACTGACAAAAATTTATCTGCAAAGAAAAGTGTTTCTTGCAGGCAGTGCAGAACCCTAGTGGGCACGTGAGACCCAGGAACTATTGTCCTTTGTTCCCACCTCTTGCTGTTTAAGATGATAAAAAAAATGCCGCTGAAAAGTTCATTGAAAATCTTTTCCAATTCCCATCCAACTCAGTCTGATTAAACACCCAAACCATCTGATTAAACACCTTATGCGTGGGCAGTAGAATTATTGATTATATTCAACAGTCACTTCAACAGATACAGCAGCTCACTCAAGGTACTGCTAACCTGTCACACTACATTTCCTTGTTCAGTTTATGCTGCACTGGATTATGTTCTCTAACAGAGGAAGTACTTGTTAACTCATTAAATAACTTCAGGCCCCCATTTTATTGTGTCATGACTGTAAACTCCTCTCAAGGATTCAAATAAAAGCCTATAAAAATATGCATATAAATTAAGCATACATTTATATACGTTTTCAAAAAAAAGTAGCATTTGTTTGTTGCTATGAGTCTTTCCTGCAACAAAGCCTTCCCAACAGATGATTAAAATGATGGAATACATTTATTTTAAAAAAATACTGCAAGTAATTTATTATGCTAATTCCTCATACTCTAATGCAAAATGTGTTTGAGCTTGAAAAGTTCAAGCATAAAACTTTGGCAGCTCAAAATCAGGCACAGCTGAAGATTCTCCTATAAATTCCAATGCATGTGTACGAGCCTTACAGTGGTTTACAAACATTCAGCCACAAATGGAGTGCTGTCACTGAGTGCAACTCCATGCAGGGAAAAGTTTAGAGAGTTTCCACAAATAAACATAAATAGTAGGGGGCAAAGTCAGAGCTCCATTCAACCCTCTCATCCCAATTCAAGCCATATGTGCTACTTACAGACCTCATGAGAGGGAAAAGATTACATCAAGTAAAATCTATGTTCTCTGCAAGCCATACAATTCTGAATACTTATATTTTGATAGGTCACAAAATTTCTTGAGCAGGCTGATGCTGCACTGTGGTAAGAACACAGTAAGAAGACAAGCCTTGATACATGGATAAGACCATGAGGAACCTTATCTTGCTTTGTTATTGCTTCATATTGCATTGTTTAAGAGGGTATAAAGGAGAAAGAACAAAAAGAAGCTAAACAAAGATTAATTATGATTTTTAAACAGGGGAGGAAGGAGGCCATTATTTAAGAAAGAGAAGTGCTCTATGATATTGGAATGCCAGCCTGGGAAAGCACAGATTCTTGCATTATCTAAATGACATGATCCAGACAAAGTCAACCACTCGTGTCTTTGTTTCCCCACTCAGCACTAGGAAAGTTTCCTGTTAAGGCATTGTATCCTGTATTTCTCAAGGTGGAAAGTTTGATGTTCTGCTATAAATATCACAGAGCAAAATCATTAAAAATTCACAAATTTCTTCATCAATAATAAATATATGAAAAAATGGTAGACAATTACAAAATATACAGTAGTGATAGCTCCAGAAAAAGTTTTTTGGAAATTTTCCATGTTTGCTGTTTTATAAGTCAGTCATTAGGAGGCAGCAAATGGCTCAAAACCATGTGAGAAAACAAATCCTGAAGGAAATTGAAAGTGAGTAAGACGGTAAGAACTAGAAGTGGGAAATCAATTCAGCCACAAAAGTAGCTTTTTGACATTTTCCACTTCAATCAGGATATGTAGAAGAAAATACTTTGTAAACTAATTGTTGAATAATTTGGCATCTCATTAATGGAAAACACACTCAAACTTTATACGGTTGACTTGGGATTTTTGGTAATGTTAAAAAGCAAAATCCCAGCCTGATTACCTCTAGTCTGCTTTTTAAGATATCACGACATGGTCCACACATGTGCACAAGGAACACAAAATAAATCATGTCTCATCTCATTTAATCTAAAATAAACAGCTTATAACTGAAATTTCAGAGTTCTACATTATTTGCAAGTTTTGTCTTTCAAATAAAAATTTTAAAGCCCCTGTGGTTTTACCAGTGCTTAATTAGCAACAATAATCAGATTTTAATCAGTAACATTCATACCTCTCTCTTCCTACCTTAATATAGCACAAGTCAAGGTAAAAATAACATAAGAAGCTTTCTTAAAAATAAAAATTAACCCCAGAGTTTCTTCTATGAGTGCCAACATTTCTGTAAAATTGCCAGTCATATTTTATATTGTTCAGCTAGGAAGCTGTTTTTAAATGTATTTATATCCTGAATCAAAACAGAATTGGAAAGGGAGAAACATTTTGCATTCTAAGCAAGCCTGCAAATAAGAAAAGATTAAAATATGGGCTAGGCTTGCTCACATCATTGCATATGACATGTAAATTAATGTTTATTTCACAAGATGTTTTATCTTCAACACAGGACAATGCACTTATCTCTATCTCACTAAACAGTTATATTAAGTAACAGAGATGATAAGCATTAAACTACATCAATATTTCTCAATAGATTCATACAGCTGTATAGCATTCTTAAAATACTGAATTTGCAATTAATCAAACATTCTCAGCTTTTCCACATTAATCATAAAATACAAATAATAAAAACAAGACATAAACTTACTATTTGTTAGGTGTTCACACTGTCCTGTGGTCTGAGTCAGTGGGAAATAATTACCCCTAGGAAATCTGGTAAGCAGAAATACAATAAA
Source organism: Rhabdornis inornatus (assembly GCA_013397075.1). Lineage (NCBI taxonomy): Eukaryota > Metazoa > Chordata > Aves > Passeriformes > Rhabdornithidae > Rhabdornis > Rhabdornis inornatus. Next base: position 2,208,430 of record VWZS01004114.1, on the reverse strand, counting down.
AATAAACATTAGCATGCCAAAAAGAATAAATTCAGCTTTCCTGCAAGTATTTTTCCTCATAATACTTCACAGGCAAGGTTAAAAAAAAAGGAAAAAGAACCACAAAAAGCAAAGTTGAAAAAATATATATACACATTTAAAACATAGTCCAGCAGTGTTCAAGGATCCTTGCCTCTCAAACTTTAAAGCAGCACAGACAAATGTTGAGATGCCTATAATAGAACAAAAATCCAAGTTCTCAATCACTAGTTACGCAGTATGTGTCAGTAAGGAAGACAATTTCCAAAATAATGATTAATGTATTATCCAGATTTTTCCTCTCTCTCTCTCTTTTCCCCTTCCCATTCAGGTTTTTCTTCTTATAAAATGCACATAGGTTTTTTCTTCCCTGTACCCTGACTCAGGCCTGGCTTTGAAATGCATTTCAATCTCTCAACACAGACTGCTTTCACTGCATTTAGAGTCCCACCAAGGCCCAGCTTTAAAAGCTACTGATTCTTTTTTTCTTTAGCCTTCCTCACAAAGGAAGGGTATTTTGTAAATTACCAGCTCGTTCAGATCAACAAAAGGTACTTTCATAGAAAGCCCCATTTGATTTTGCTCAAATTTGATTACAAGGATGGAGAAAAGGAAAGGAAGTCAAAAAGAAAAACCCCAGATGGCTTTTTCATTCATCTCAGTGAATGAGCTTTATCTGTGCCTTTTGAAACTGTAGCAGTGGAAAAGCATTTCTGTTGGCTTAAAAAACTTGACAAAAATTATTGGTTTGCCATTTCTCATGTAACTGCCATTGGGAACTGGATGAAAAGACTTTTTCATGGGATCGCCTGCTTGGATCAAAATAATGGAGATTAGGTATTTCATTATAAATTACAGTGGGAGATAGAGCAGGCTGTCATATTAATAGCAACCTGCTCATGGCCTTCAATGGTAGCTATTCTCCTAGACAAAGGACCAAGGGGGTTGTCTATTGAACTTGTACTTTAGGCCTGATCAATTTTCTATCATCAAGGCAAAAGGTGAGGTGACTAACAAAAGAATTCACACATGACTGACCTCATAAGCCTATAGATAAAACAGCTTAAAGAAACAAAACACATCCTGAAATTATGGGTGATAAACTGTATAAAGGAAAAAGAAGAAGAGAAATGATAGAAAAAGGGAGAGAAAGAGCACGTGGTCTATAATTCTCCCTCCCTTCTTAGGTGAATGGACATATTAAAAGCGACTTGTTTTCAGCTGCAGATAATTGCAGCCTTTGCTTTGCCATGTTCTGCCTTAAATCCTTCCATGTACTTTTTTGTCCAAGACTCTTCCAGCAATTTCATTCACGAGTAACCACAGCACCGAGTTTAATATAGAACTTCCCGGAGCTGTAGCTGCACACAGGACTACACACAACATCATAGGCAGCAAGGTGTCACATAGGCATTACAGTTATAATCAAATTACTGGAATAGCTATGAACTTTTGGGTCGTTATCATTTTACACAAAACCTTGCTAATTAAGGGAAACTTGGATCCCTGAGCTATGTAAGAACAACACCTCAGAGTTTGAAAGTCTCGACACATTTGTCGTTCACTTAGACGGCAAATAATTTTATACAGAGTGCAAAACAGCATTTAAAATGCTCATAATATATTTAGGTACCCTTACAAGTGTATTATTTGAATTTTTCCCCTGCTCCCTAAGAGATGAAGACCCTTCTACAGCATCAGCATTGGAGTTTACTGATCAGCAAGAGATACAGAGGGTGAAACCTTCACTCCCCTGAAGTGAGTGGCAGCATGGCAGCAATGGCAGCAAAATATTCTCTGATCTCTCTCAGGATCAACATTCCCTCCAGTTTGTTGTACAGGTAGAAACTGAACTACCCAGAACACTTTTATGCATGGAACTATGGCTCAAAATACATCTTGACTTGGTAGGAATTTCCCATATGCTGTTAAAATGACATTTACTAAATAGGGCAAAATTGCAGAAGCATGCAAATACTTGTATTTGAAAGCCAAAACATGAGCTAAAGCAGCTGAGAATCTCCCTTTGAGCCTGCTAACAGCAGCCCAGGTGTAAATGGCACCCATACTCTACCTGCAGTACACCGGGGGAGAGGACAGTGGTTTAGAATTTGGTTTCAAGTTCCAGCTACACAACCACCAAGAAGCTGGTGTGTGCCAAGTTTTTGGAGATATTTAGGAATTTCTCCTTTTAGCTCTACCACTGCAGTGATACTGCAGTTTCAGAAATTAAGCTAGTCACTGACTCATGGACCTTTGCCACAGATCACAGATCTGCACAGCAGTATTTATGCAAAGACATTTAAATAATTCAGGCTAAAAAGGAGCACATTTTGGTGAGCTAAGATTCAGAAACAGCCAGACAGAATACATGAGAGGCTACAAACTGGGTGCAGGGGAGGAACTTCTTAGCCACAAGTTTGCTGAAGAAGCCAATGGATTGTTGAATTACAGAGTCCTACTGAAAACAAACATACATCCATTAGCATAGAGAAATATTAAATAATTCATTGTAAACACTTTCTGGAAGCAGAGACAAGATGAAGACAAGCAAAACAGCAGCAGTGTGTGTTAAGCTTTGGCTGCCAGCACAAGAAACAGAATCAGTGACAGAGCACACACACCCCCAAGCAGCTCAGATACATGAGATCATTGATGAAGCCCTAGTGGTAATGATATCTTTCCATTATTCCAGAGATCTACTGATGATTACTAAATGATTAGCAATTAATCCCAACTTTATATCCTCTGTGAGGGGCTCTACTGAGTAGTTACAGAGGAAAGAGCTCTTGTAATCATTGTAGATAGCACTCTGAAAGTATTGCCTCTGTGCTCAGTGGCACCAAGAAAGACAAACTGAATATTAAGAGATATTTTAAAAAAAAATGCAGACCAGGCAGAAAATGCATTTTGTGATAGGATCAACATAATTTGAGTACCCCATATTAAAAGGCAGGAGCAAGGCAACATATCAAAAAACCCACATAGATATGTGTCATTTTCAGGAGAAGTCATTAGGCAAGCACTGATTGCTACTAAGACACAGCCAGACTCGAGCCACAGAACACAACTCACACAGGACTCTATTTATAAGTACACACTTGTATATATACACCACTCTGGACTTTTCCATATTGATGAAGTATTGTTGCTCAATCATTTATTCTTTATGTTAAAAAATTATTTCTATATTAAAAGTTTAGATACTGCTGTACACCTACTTCTGGGTAGAACGGGCATAAGGAGACAGAAGCAGTAATATTTGACAGTATTTTTTGAGACTGCAAAACATGGTTGATACAAAGAATGGCTTAATATTTGATAATTGTCAAATAGCAAGCCCCTGTAATAACCAGAACTGATCTATCTTAAAGCAGCTTTCATGAGAATTTGTGAATAGTTATTTCACTTTTGAATGATAACTTATGTTAATCAAAATTAAATTTCTCAGATAAATGAACAATACTCTTTCTAAGCTTAACCTTTGCATTCTGTGGTCCTGTAAGACTCAATCTGTTTGACATACTGAATCCAGGGAAACAGCATCGTTGCCAGTGGTACTGAAATTAATTTGGAGAAAGCACTCTGACTAAGAATGTCCAGCCAGGTAATGTATTATAAAATGTGTCCACATAGTGGGCCAAGACAACCAAAACCTTGAGAATAACTCCCCTCATAGAAAAAACCCTAAAAGCTGTTTCCACTGGCTTTTGCTGATTTTAGTCTGAATAGTTTTTGGTTTGTTCTCACCTTCCACATCACATTGTCACATTTTTCTCTCATTCATCATGTTAGTGCTGGAGACCTGCAGAACAAACAAGGTCTGTTACCCTCGATGTCTATCAGCTTCCCCAGCACAGACAGACCCTGTGAACATAACAGGTAACTGCTCATCCCTGTCCCATTACTTCCTGGGGAAATAATTGGACTTAAAAATAATCTGGGGGTTTGGAAGTGTATATCAATTTCTTTTTTTCCAAAATTCTTCTTGAAGATATTTTCTGAATAATATTTGCAAATAATTATTCCTACACTGCATTTCAAAGTACAGCAGCCAGAAGTAGACTAGCTGATCACAAGACATTATGCTGAGTGAAACATCCCATTTTCTGGTGAACAAACTGGACTGCACACATTCTTCCATGTTTCTCTGAACTTCAACAGCAACATTCAGAAAGGCCTACTTTCATAATATCCAGTTAGAAAATTGTTTTTTATTAAAATTCAATTATTGAACAAAAACAAACAAACAAACAAAAGACCCAAACTTTTTTTACCTTTTTTTTTACATTTTTTTATCAATAGAGGAACACAGATTTACAAGACAATTTTTCTAGTGAAAGAAGACAGTAAAACTGATAACCCTTAGCCCAGCTTGGGGCTGTAGAAGGTTCATTATCAGCTTTAATGGTACTGGAGAGTGAATATGTGTAAAGAGTCTCATCCACGTTTTAAGTCACTGATGTTGCTAAACTCAAGCAGTATTAATAGCATTTGAGGAAGCAATGTTATTTATCAGAGAGACTGAAAACAGAAGCCTGCTAGTTTTGTGGCTTCTAACCACGAAACTAAAAATGTCTGCTAAATAATTTCAGGTGGAGAAGGTAAATTCATTACATAAGACAACCAGAGAGTGCTCTGCCAGTAACTTGGTCTCTTTTGTACAGTAAAAGTTCTATTGAAGTGATTTGATTCACTCTGATTTCTGCACCATGGCATGTAAAATGACTTATTGGGAAGCCAGGAGAGGATTTTAAATCCTGGGAGCACCCAGGATTTTAAGGTTAACTTAAAATATCAGTGGCCACCTGAAGGAAGGCAGAGCAAGTCAAGGGCTGCAAGTGGGGTTTACTCTGGGTATGGAATCGCACTTAGGAAAAGGAAACATTCTGTAAACAGTGTTACTATTGGGTAAATAGCATAGAAAACAGTTGTGTTATAGCTATCAGTGTCTACAAGGAAAAAAGACAGCTAATGGAGCTCTTGGTCAGCACTGAATCCAGCACCATGCTGTATTTTCATCATTAATCCTGATATCAGAAGAGGGACTGCTCCCATAATGCTTCATGGAACCATAGAATGTCCTGAGTTGGAAGGGACACACAAGGATCATTGAGTCCCATTCCTGGCACTGCCCAAGACAATCCCAGAAATCCCACTGTGTCCCTGGGAGCATTTGAAGATATGTCTAAGCTGGGAGACACTAGGAGACACAATTAGAGTCCAAAAAATCTCGATAGAAATGGTTTGCAAAAGATCTAGTGTGACTCAAGGGTAGCTGCATTATTCTCACTCTCAGAAATAATGAACTGCAGAAACATAAGCTGGAAACAGCACAACAATTCTGCACTAAAGGATTTGGATCAGAAGCTAAACCTGAATCCACAAAGCTATGGCCAATAAAAGCAGGTATCATACTGGAAGCCTCATAGCTGGAATAAAGCAGGCACTGAATGCCATCTGAAATGATCTTTTTGCTTTACTTGCTTTTGATGGATTACTGTTTAGTTGTGGACACTGCCTGCAGATTAAAAGATGCAGTTAATTTGAAAAGAGCAGCAGTCTAGAAAACAATCTGCAAGACTGAAATATTGGACCTTATTCTAAAAAAGACTTCAAAAAACATCATTATATAACACAAATATGCACTTATATTCTAAAAGTAGAGCTTTGCATTAAACATTAAAAACAACTTTGCAGAGGTAAAAACAAATGTGCAAGGAAAATAAAAAATCCTTCATAGCTTTGGAAACTGGTTAGAAAAATGTCTGTCAGGAATGGTTTAATTACAACTGATGCTGTATTTAAGACAATTTCTTGAATTTTTTCCAGACTCTTTTTCACTTATTATTTTATCTTACAGTAATCATAAACCACAAAAGTAGTTGAAAATATAGTTCCATCAAATCCTGTTAAACCTATTAAATATGTCAAGATTTAAACTAACTTTTTCTCAAAATTTTGTAAAGCCAGAATGCTGCCTAAGCATTCTCACTTATGTCCCTGTCCCATCTTTACTCCAAGGGGTAGTAGCACTTGTTTAGCTCTCTTCCTAAACCTACTTCTTTCCCTTCTGAACTTCCAGCTGCATGAAGCAAACATGAAACTTCATTGCATGTGCCTTTGAATGTATGAAATGAGAATTAACCTTCTCATAAAGGATTACAGCATCAGGTCATATATTATAAAAATCTGCACCAATAGCCTGAAGGAGCTATTCTAACACATGAAGATACAATGTGGAACAATCCTAATACTTGGGAAGTATTAGATACTAATTAAGCAAATGAAATAAAGATCCCTTCTGTGAATAACCTCTGTCCATGTCAAACTTAAACCAACAGTATGGTCTCATGGTTATCTTTAATTGGAATTCTCTGTTCCAGCCTAACACAAGTGATTTCCACATCCTGACCACTGCAATTACCATGACAACACGAACACATAATTATACACATGCCTTGAAAACCAATGTAGAGGAGCAGAAAGCATCCAGAGGATTTTGTGTGTGATACCTGCATGCTAAACAAACACATGCCCTGGCTGGAGTGCAGGTCTTTTAAATGTATTTTTACAGGGGTTTATAAAAGTCAGCAAAATTTATTTGAATTCAACAAAATGTAAGTTAGACAACAAGGTTACCTCAAACTTCATTTTATCCTATCCATGAGAAAAAACTCAAGAAGTTAACAAAAAAACTTTCCTATGCAGTTCAGATTTTGAATAGAGATTTCATATAATTAGAAATACTTCTAAGTTGGTAGGGAATGATTTGTGTAAGTGGTTTCATCCAGGAATTTAATATCAAAATAAATAAGTTGATTAAAATACTTATGCAATGATAATTAGAAGTAGTTTAAAATCTCCATTTTTGGAAATATAGCTTTCCCGTATAGGCTTAATAAGCTTAAAGAATTGTGTCTTTTAGTTAAAGATTTATTTTTAGGACTTTTTTAAAAAAAATCCCCATTTTTTTTCTTTAACTTATTCATCTCTATTCCCCATAACATATTTCAAAACAGTTGTGAATAATTCTAATTTCAGTCTGTGTGCCCATTTACTGCTAATTTTTTATCCCTACAGTGTTATCAACAAATATTGCAGTTATCAGCTATTATCAGCTATTATCAGCTGTGGTGGCTTCTGACGTAATAAAAGATATCTTTAGAGGACTGAAGTCACTGAACTCATTAAACAGGACACTAAAGTTGGCAGCTAAGCTGGGCATTAGTTCCAGCTCTTGAGCAGGGAGCAGAGTATATTACTGCACTTCTGAGAAATCAGTCAATTCATCATGTTATGTAAGTGCAGTGCTCTTCACTGACATAGTGTTTTGCGATGCAGGAAAAAAAATTATTTTTACTGTAAAATGTCAGAGTGAAATGGAGTTATGACTTCAGAAGTATAGGACTGGGCACTGACTATTTTCCACAGAAAGAGCACCCACCTTTTCCCAGGACACGGACCCTTTCACCTTTACAAGCCCTGGTTTGTCAGCATATGGAATTTGGCCACTGCTTCTAAAATCAGATCAGAAGCTCCTTGTTGGTGACATTGAAAGCTCAACAGTACCTGGCAGCAGCTTTGATATTCCTACTTTCCCAAACTGTTGTCCTAAAGGAGCTTAAGCAGGTAACAAACCTGAACCAGAAATAGGAAATGGCACTCACCTCGCTGATTTCAAAGAGCAGCTCTTACATTATTAAATGGATAAGAGTATTCATATGCCTTACTTGGCCAGAACAATAGAACCAATGTGTTTGAATGTCCTTCAGAAAGTGATACAAAAAAGAAAATCTCACACAGGTACGAAAACATTAAACAAGCACTTCCACTGGGGGAGAAAAGACAGGACATTCTGAGTTCATTTAAAGGAATGACAATACTCTCCTGGACCTTTAACGGGAGCAAGATTTTATCAGAGATAAGAACCAAAGAGAAAGAGTGAGCTAGGGTAAGAAAGAGGGAAGTTATTTCTGAGAGTTATGACTTAAAATAGATTTCATCCAGTCTCGCTGTGACTAAACAAGTGTCTCTCATGATAGAAGAGAGAGTAGGGAGAGTGAGAATTCACTGAGGGTGCCTCTGTGACAGTGCACGTCACCACAGATGGTTTAACCCACTCTAAACCCATAATATTCCCAACAAATCAGCAGGAAATTCTGCGGAAATTTTTAAGGTGATCACTTCAAGCCACTGAAACCAATAGTCAAGCCACAGAAACCAATAGCTCCATCACCAAGGCTGGGGGTGCCTCAACATGTAGCCTTGGAACACAAAAAAGATGTGCAGACATTTGGGAACAAAGTGCATTTTTTCCTTTATGTGGTAACCAGAAACAAAAGTATTTCTGTTCTAATTTGGCTGTATAAACCCAAACAACTCAATATTAATATGCCATATTCACCAAACTTGGTAGGTAAGACCATTTGACCAGGCAAAATATTCAGATCACAAATCAGGCTGTTAAATGACTAAGAAAGAAAAAAGAATTTAAAAAAAGTTTGCAAATGCTAGAAGAGAACCAGTAGCTTTGCAAGCAAAGAACCAGGATAGCAATCAAATATTTTAAAAAAAAATTAGCAAGTGTGCTTTCCTTTTTTTTAATATTATTTTTTATTATTACTATTTTTAAAATTTAGAACAGAATTTCTATCTTTAGTATTCCTCCATATCTTGAGCATCTTCCAAACATTTTCACTGCACATATTAAAGAAACAACACATATTGGGATGGTTGTGTTTATAGCAGAGTTTCAGTCATTGTCATTCAGCTCTAATTCCTCAACAAAGACTTAATGTTTGTGTTAATGTTTCTTTGAAAAAAATTTCATTACATGAATGAATTCAAAAGATTTTGCTGTTTTATAAGTTGTGACTGGAACAGCAGTTTGACATCAGAATAATTAATTTAACCATCTTTCTGATTACCATGCCAAATTTTACATCACCTGGGCACCTGAGGTAATGTCTGTTCTTATTCCATAATCTATAAAGCTTCAGCTATTTCTGTTAGTAGTTTTTTACGAGAAAGGTTTTATCTCCCGTAGATTTCTGCATCATAAAAGGGGACTATTTTCTATGCATGAAAAATTCAATGGTCAAGAATAGGCAAATAAATGTTTAATCTGAAGATTTTATACACAACTTTGTTTTAAAAATTTTCAAGTACTTAAAGCTTTTAAAGCATTTGGAAGTAGCATCCCTATTTATAATTAAAGGCATAGTGTCTCTATCTCAAGCATAAAGACAGAGAAAATAGAATGATAGATCATAGAATACACTGAGTTGGAAGGGACCAACAAAGAGTCCAACTCCTGGCCCTGCACAGGACACCCGAGAATCTCACCATGTTTCTGAGAGTGTTGTCCAAGCAGTCCTTGAACCCTCTCAGGCCTGGGGCTGTGAACACTTCCCTGGGGATCCTGCTCCAGTGCCCAACCACTCTCTGGGTGAACATTTTAAGAATCTTTTCCTAATGTCCAACCTAAACCTCCCCTGACACAGCTCCATGCCATTTCCTCAAGTCCTATCACTGAGAGAAGAGATTGGTACTGATGCCTTGGGGGTAATTATGCCTTGGGTTTTAGCTTTTATATTCTTCAGAACCTCTGCTGCTTTGTGTGTAACTCTGAAACTTCATATTAGGTGTTAGTAAGTTCTCTTCACAGGATAGTTAGACAAAACAATTCCTTCCCAGCTAGGGAATTAAGGACAACCAGTACCCAAAAAGCAGAAACAGCAGCGAGGGAAAGGCGGCAAGCCAGGGGGTTGATACTTCATAGTCTGGGGCCGTGGTTGGATAACTGACCCCAATATGTAGAAGTGTAAAGACTCGTGACTGGGATCCATCTTGGATTTGATTTGGGTGTAGCCAATACACAGATGAACCAAAATTTATAAAAGTGTAAAGACTCGTGACTGGGATCCATCTTGGATTTGATTTGGGTGTAGCCCTGTCCGAGCTCTTACACTCCCCAAGGTGTATCCTTTTAATAAATACCTATTTTATTCCATTTGCTCTGTCTAGTCTCTGTTCCAGGTCATCCTTTCCAGACATCAATTCCTGCTCCTCCACCTCCCCTCATGAGGAAGCTGTAGAGTCTGATGAGGTCTGAGCTCCGTCTCTTCTCCAGGCCAGACACACCAAGTGGCCTCAGCTGCTCCTAAAGAGTTTCAGGTCTTTCAAAGACATCAGGAATTATGTTTTGTCCTGGCCTCCTTTCAATACCACTGTGACGGTACCTCCTGTCATCATCAAGGCCACCCCTCCTTCCTCTGCATGCCAGCTTTCAAAACAAGCATTAGGTTAGAAAAACACTTCCTTTTCACCTTAGGGCAGGAGAGAGCAGCAGCACCTGCACAGAGTTTGGGCGGTGAGGGCTGCGGGGCCTCTGCGAGGGGAGCCTGGGCCTGCCCGGACACCGCTGCTTCCCGCCACCCACAACCAGTCCCAAAAATGCTTTGAAGAATGGGCAAAACGCTGCCTGGCGAGGTTTTCCTCACAGATCTGAGGGAAAATAGGTAGAGAAACAGCCCAGCCAGTGCAAGTCAGTGATAACTGAGGAGGAAGAGGTGCTGTGGGACTCTCTTGCCACCCTTGGAGACACAAGGTTGTCCCCTTGCACATGGGATCAGACACCCACATGAACACTTGGTACCTAAACAGCATTCCCAGGTAGGGTCGGGCTGTACCTTTGGACAATTTTAATGGGATAATGAATTTGAAGGTTTTTGCCATTTTCTATGCAGTGACAAAATCACCAGATTGCTTGATGTCATAACAGATAATTTAGCCAGCTCACGATCAATCATTTGTAAAACTTTATATTCACTGGGAATTATAATATGCTTGTCAGAGACCTCTGGTAATTCTACTATGCTGTCAAAAAGGTGTCTTGGATGGGAAACTGCTCAGGTAAAATTGCATTTGGCAAATGCATTAAATCAGCGTTGCCAAGAAAACTTGGCACCACTGGATTCGTAGTGGGGAAGGGGGGCTGTGTCCCTTCCTGACAGCTCCTTCCCTCCCCACTGCTTTCCCCTGCCCCAGCCTGGGTCCTTCCCCACACCACAGCCCTCCGAGCACAGCTCTTCATGGGGGCTGCAGTTCTTCAGGATAAACTTGGTCCAGAACACACCCCCTATGGGCCACACAGCTCACTCAGACAATACCACACTGCTGGATATTCCCTGAATCTACCTCACAAGCCTTCAACAGAAAAATTTAAAATGCATCTTTAGCTGCTGCTGAAAAGCAAGGTCCTTTATTTTCTGCCATCCTTCTCCACTACTCTGAGACAAGATTTTACAACAGAGTGCTAGTAGATTATAGTCTGAAGTAAATCCCACAAAAGAACAGTGTGGAAGAGTACAAAGACAGCTTGCCAGGGCATTTATCTCTTCTACTTAAGCCTAGAAACACACAATAAGTATATATATATAGAGCCTCCCAAAAGGCTGAAAATAGTAATAAGCAATCCCAGTGGCTTGAGATGCTGCCTACAGAGAGTGTGCTCCTGTTCTGAAAACGGAGGGAAGGGAAAGGTCTTTTTGCTCCCTGCATTGGGATTCACTTGAGATTCTTTAAAAAGGAGCACTGCAGCAGAACCTGGCAGTATCATGTGCAGGAATTGATGGATGAAGCCACAGTACATAGCATTGCCTTAAAAAACCAGATCTCAGAATGGTTCAGCACAGCAAGTGAGGACATGTCAGGAAAAATAACAGAACCATTTCTGACAAATGGGAAGAAATCAGAAAAATATATGTCCCTGCATGGCTCCATTTAACGTGTAGACATAGTTGGGGCAATTAGTATTTTAACAAAAATATGTTATAAATGAGATTACACACCTCGCATAGTAAATGATCCCAGCAAATACTTTCTTTTATCTATGCAAAAACATAACCTCAAGAACATGCACTTCATTATCAAGATAGAAGTTTAGGCACTGTAGTTTGGAGATATACTAGGAACAAAATGGATTGAATAGGAAAAATATTCAAATATTATGTTTGTTGAACACATGGGAAGCTTTAATAAATCATAAGACTTGCTTTTAATTAAAAAATTTAAGAAGATGCTGGTATACTTAATTAGCATGGTCCACTAAATACACAGAATTCCTTGGCCTGGGCCCTATCCTCACATCTCTCCATATATCACTTCTTGTCTCAGAGAAGATAAATATACATCCACAAAATTATTTTAGGTACATAACCCCTTGGTTATCATATCTGGGATTTGAAATGAGAATGTGGATCACAAGTTTCTGAAATATAGTGAAATGGAAGGATACTTTTAATTAAATATATTTCTAAAATAAGTTATGCATTTGTTACCATTATGAAGTATAAACATGGCCTGCATCTTATTTTCTAGTTCAGCATGACACTAAAAATAAATGGCCAAAAGTTCTTCCTTCTGAATTTGGAAACAGTTTGTTGTATGTGATTTATATCAGCCCCCTCATCACAGAAAACCTTTTCACCGTGTGATTGTGTGCATAAGAGCAATTACAGAAATTCTGATTTCTCTAGATTTTCTTTAGATGAGCTGATGGGCTGTGAAAGGTGCTGTAGTGACAGCTCTTCTGAATTGATAGAGTACAGAAAATAGCAATGGAATTTTTGTTTGCACCTTCCCAGGTATGTAATTTACCCCTGATCCTGAGAAGTGCCCATTTCACTACTGGCCCTCTGCTGAGTCTGGTCCCAGTGCACCAGGCTGCTTCTCACAGGGAGCACTCTGAGCCAGAGCCTCAGCTCCCTGCAGCCCAGAGCTCACGTGGGGAGAGCTCCTGTGTGGGGCTGATCCTCCTCTGTCCCCTAGGATCCACTGCAATGTATTTGGTACAGTTGCAGGCTCACGTTTTCTCTTATTGAACGACATAAATAAAAAAGTTCTAAAGGTTAAGGTAATTAAAGAACTTACAGCAAGAAATACCTGATTGTTCAAGCATTGTTGTATGTTCACACTGTCTGCATAAGAGGCAATGAGTTTTGTTCTTCACAGATGCAATTTTTTGGGTTTTTTTTTTAAGGTATGGGACATTTGAATTTGTTTTCCCTTTTGGAAATATAGGGTACCATTCTGGTGTTTGATACAATATTTGGGGGAAAAGAATCTCTATCCCAAATCACTTCTCTTTTGCTGCCCAATTTAAAAAGTATTAATTATGGAAGGAGAAAAAAAGGCTGTAATGGATACAAACAACTTACATGCAAATTTGTTGAACAGATTACTTTATTAATCAACAACAATGCACAGTTCTTACCTTAGAAAAACAATTCCAGTATTAAGAACAGAATCTATATTTACCATAAAGGGAGGTTTATCAAGATAAAACAATTGGGATCCAGTCTTAAAATTCTCATCTGATGGTAACCATCACAAAAGAAATAAGCATGAAATATTTCTGCAGATCTTCAGTCTTCTAATTCAGAAGAGATAAGGGTGATAAGGCAAATAATTTCACACATTAGTGATGAAATTAGAAGATGAAAGGGAAACAAGCAAGTGAAAAGGAGGCAGAAAATATATATTTTTTAAAACCCTAAATTAAATTTAAATGGTATGTATAATCTGGGAGACATGAACACTCTGATTCTAAATTTATCATGTGAAATGTCTCTTCACCCTTTAAAAACCTTAACTTAGAGACTTTTGAAGTGACATTTTTTTATATGGATGGGCACGGACAAAACAGAAGTAAAGGTTTTCTGGGTGCCATTTCTTAGCTGTAGGTGAAATTCATACTCTATGCTGTAAAACAAAGAGCAGGCAGAGCTTGTTCTAGGAAATCTCAATGGGAGTTTTAGTCAGTCGTGTTGTGGAAAATGTACTGAATAATGATATTTGATATTCAGCATCTCCTGCAAACTGACAGTGTTGGAATTTCCCTTCCTTAAAGCACATATTTGATATCTGGCCTTCTTTTTGTCCCCCTGCTCACTTATATGTGTGTGGTTTTCCTTTTAACCCGCCACCCTTTTTTAATTTAAATAAAACTCTGGGGGAAAAAAAAGCAACAGAAGATCACAGGATGTGAAGATGCCATTCTGGGAACTAGCAAGCAGTCTCAACACTGAAAGAAGCCAAGTGATCTTTCAAGTGGGCTATTACTGTAGTTGTGGAAGCAGAATAATGAAACTGAACAGAATAATTGGCCTAAATATCTGGTTAGAGGGCTGGTACAGAGAAAAGAGCATGAAAGGCTCTACTAAAACCACAGAAAGGTGGGTGTTCCTGCAATCAGCACAGAAAAAAAGCATTGAAGAAGTCTGTAAACTAAAGAAGAGGGGGAGGGGAACCATTGGAAAGAAATCCAAGCAGAGGATGGGGAAGGGGGGAAAAATGCCCACTAAATCTGAAAGTCTAGAGGAAAAGAAAGCAGCTGATTGTATTTGCTGACATTCCAAGGATGGCAGTTCAGAAACAGCAATCAGAGCAGCAGTACCAGGAGGTACACACTGTAAGAGCAATATGGGTGGCTCCTGATATATTTGTGGGAACACTTATGTATTTTTAAACAAAGACACAACTTGTACATACATATATATATATATGAAGAACTTCAACTATCACTTCAAAAAGAAAAGATACAACCATCGCCTCTTAACTGGTCATTTCCATCAGCTGAAGCCTTATCATACAACTGAGTAGAAAAGCAGTGAAGTCAGTAAACTCAGATGTTACGATCATCCACATCAACACTTACATCAGAAAACATATGATGATGTAAGATCCAATTTAACCATGCTCTATATCTGTGTATCAGAGATTCTTGCATTGATTGAGGTGAAAGATTAGGGTACCAGCATTTTCCACACTCTTCCTCTGAGCTTCTGACAGTCACTCTGTAAGTGACCAACCCCAAATGTATCCTATTTTCAGTTCTGATTACAGAAACACCAAATGCAGCTGATATTCCTGTTAATGATTATTAAAATGACAGCATCAACAGACAAGAATTAGAATTACATCACACTTTCAAAAAACTATAGTGAGTTATATTCTGTATAAATAGAATTCCCAATTTCTTAGTGACAAAGCAGAAAATAAGTAGCTTTACTACAAAATTTGCAGAATTTGCAGTAAGTTCTAAAGATAAAGTGTACTGTGTGTTAAAGGTCTTTTCCAACCTAAATGATTCTATGATACATAAAAAAGAAATTAGGGATAGTTATGTAATTGTTGTTTAGTACCTCTCGTAAAAGGACAGTTCAGTACAATATTTCAAACCCAGCAGTTTTCAGTCTTCACTTCAGGGAGCCACTTATATGTATCTGTGCCTCAAAATGAATGTTTCAATGAATTATCACTTTTTCTCTTTGATTAGAAGCAAAATTTTATTAAAGTTCAATTCAAATCTAAGAACATCTCTTATAACTTACTGCAACACAATAAGCTCGAACATAAAGGAGATGCTGAAATACTTTATAAAAATTAATAAGGTTCTACCTGGCTAAATCAAGTTATTGCATAAATCATTGCTTTGCATTCATCAGAAGTCAGTTGTCATCCACCATCACAAAACAGTTCTGTCTTCCTGAGCCTCCAGAAAATGCTAAAAGTGAAAATAATTCTTGAAAACAAAAAAGAGTGAGAACTTCCTCGTGGGACTTTTTTCACAGTTTATTTAGTTTTGAATCCTTTATGGCATAACTCCTCTAAAACTTTTACTGGCTAAGCAAACCATGTAGAAGGTTGTTTTGAAGAGCCATAAACCAGACTCAACTTTGGTCAAAGCTATCAGTTACCATCAGCTTGTTACTTCAGCAGGGAATCTGGGCCACATTCCTGCTTCTCTTAAAATCCAATTTCCCAATTCAGCAGCCCCAGCAGCAGCACAACACCAGCAGAGCTGTTCCCACAGAGCATGGTCACTGTGGCAGTGATAGTCCCCCCTCACATCCAGACCCACTGCAGCAGCATTTCTGCTCTTCCAGGGGTGGGAGAGGGGAAAGTCAGCACTTCAGCTGCAGACTCATGTAGGTCACATTTGCTTTTTATTTTCTCAGGCCATAACATAAATAGCATAGGCAAAATGTTCCCTGGCTGTGAAGTTACTGAAGCTTCAGAGAAGAAGTGTTTAAATGTGTCCAAGGAACATCAGTGATCCATCCCCACCACAAATAAAATCTTGACATCTACATTATTGCAAAGGTTCAGCAGTCATAATATACAACAGGAAGTGAGTAGAGGTTTTGGATATTTTAATGTGCTGCACTCTCACTGCAGGGGACTATTCTTGTTTCAGGGCAGGAGGGAAAAATAATTCTATTCTAAAAGTCTTGGTTACATATTGATTTTTAATATAGATAAAGACTGGGTTTCCTGACAAAAACATATGCTTTTCGGGTTATTTCAAACATCTGTTAAAAGTTATCTCTCATCTTCAAAGCTCTTAATCTACTTTTTTCCACTCACACAATCAGTTGATCCCAAATTATCCCTCCCACTTTTACAGAATCTTTCAGAAATCTTCTATGACTCAGATGCCTTCTTTGCACCTTCTTCCTTTTCAAGCTACTTGCTTGTACCTCTGCTTCACTGGCTCCATAATTACAAATCTGATCTGAAAATATTTCTTCTCCTTTCTAATATTTTTCTTAGCTTTTTTAGTGAAAAGATTATTTTGCTGACCATTATGCCCAACTCTCTTTCCTGTTGTACTTAAACCTACTATGTTTGGAAATTCAGTATGTTTGAAAAAGCTATGAAGAGCAGTGTATGCTGTGTAGGCACAAATGAGATGTGCAAATTATGGGGATTGCTAACAAAAGAGGGAGATTACAGGGGAATCGCTGGGAGTTATAGGGAAGCATTAAGGTACTTAAGACCACAAGTCTCCACTAGACGTCAACAGGGTTTGTGTTCCTAAAACTCTTTGGTGGGATTTTGTTTTGTTTTAAATACTACAGCTAGTAATAAACAAACAGCACTTTGTTATACTATGTCTTACTCAAAATTCATCATTAAGGTTCAATAACTTGAAGTAAAATAGGGTTACAAGAAAATATTCATAACAGAAATGTGGGTAATTTACACTAAAAAATAAACAGAAAGAACTCAAACTTCTGAATATACTGATGTTCATAATTAATTAAGACAAAACCAAAAGATTCTTTCTGACCACGCAGTAATACTGTTTTCCTATTTTCCCTTTTATCTACCTTTCATAACATAGTTGTGGTGTTGCTTTTACATAAAGACAATTCTGGTTTGTAGCTTTGTTTTGTTTTGCTTTTAAAACTACTCTAAGCAGTTTGAAGCTATGAACTAACCATGAGTGGCACTTGAGATCTAAAAAGAAATCATAAAGCAGAATTCCATAGCTTTCTATAAACACAGTGAACACTCTTAGACACTAACTACAAGGATACATACAGTAACATATTCAATAATATTACCTCTTCTAAACATACAAGATCATCAAGAAATTTGCAGGAGTTTACTAGGAAAGAGTTTAGGTGTATTTTACTGTATTTTTCTCTAGCCCTTCTAAAAAATTTCAGTAACTTCTATTCATTTTCAGCTAAGACTCCAGTGCAATGCTTTCACATAACACAAATTTTTTCTTTTCAAAGCCTCTATGGGAAACCTTAACCCCGACTGCACCTATGTTTCTGTCTGGAGCATGCCAAGTTACAGGGATTTGGCAGACTTGCACACACAAGAGTTTATTAGCTCTGTAATTAATTTTATGTGCATGAAAGCATAAATGCGTATTGGGTACACATTTTATCATCTGCTTCTTTCCTTTAATGAGGACGGTGATTCCATAAGATGAAGGAAGAAAATGAAGGAAGGAAAGGAAAGAAGGAAAGGAAGGAAGAAAATTCTCTTTTCTACTGACTCCCTGTAATGGCAGTAGGGACACAGACCAGCGGTTGAAGAAGTGCTGAAGAAAAATTAGCTGCTTGTCTCTATTTTGCACAGTACTAAATATTGCACGAACTCGCACCACTCAAAATACTCAAAATATTCAAAACCCTCAAAATTTCATCTCTGAAATAAAGCAGTACAAATGCTTATAACCTCTGCTGCTTCTGATGCTTTCCCACTATGAGAAGACTGACAGTGAGGCTATCTGGTGTTTAAACTCATTAAAGTTTAGTAAAGTGAATAAGCACCAGCATCTCAGACCATGAAGCATATCATGGGGAAGTGGGTAACTGGCACTATTTTAAAGAAAAATCATCATCACCATCATCATAGCTCCTGATTACAGATGAATAACCGAAGAGGAAAATACACAACATTTCATAAGTTTTGGAGGTGTTCTACTTTCACTGTTCAGGTTTTTTATTCCACTTGGTACACATTGCTTGATTAAGGGCTGAGGTTTTTTGATAATCTCTTTCATTCTTTTTCTCAGAATGACAGGGAGTTATTCAATCAAAATTGTTTTGCATTTCCAGCACAGCTAGAACCATGCAAATAATAGTGCGAGTTGTGACTTCACCTTGTAAAAACTGCAGCCAGCAACAAAATGAGACACTAAACTGGAGACTGAAAAATTCCACTATTTTTTCCTTTTCCAAGTCATGTTCCAAAGCAGACTGGAGCTGCTGCAAGACTTGCTTCTTTTAGCTCAAGATCTTTGTTAAAGTATTTTTTCAACTTTTCAATGCCATGCATTATTGTCATGTACTAATTTTGCAGGTCCATGCTTAAAATTGTCGTATTCCTTCATTCCAAGCACAATCACCCATTTTATACAACATCCAGTTCTATCTCTACAAGGTTTTTCAGTCTATGGCAGCTAATGATGCTGCCTCTTCTCTGGGCTCCAAAAACACTGGGGAGTTGCATTCTAAGTCATTACAATATTAGCAAACACACTGAAGAGAAAATGCATTTATATTTCCCACATCGATTGCATCTGAAAATAATAAGAATTTGGCAATGAATACTATTGTTTTGATAATCTAATCTAGAAATTTCAACACCTAATAGTCCTGAACAAAATTTTGCAAAGCACCTTTTGTTCATTTGCCCATCCTCCATTTTGCACTCTGGTATTCAGTCAGATTGTTGTGAGACATCTGTAAACATTATCTGCAGTGCCTCTATTGCCATAATGCAGACAATCCAGCAGGTCTCTTCATGAACTGCAGAAGCAAAAGCAAGCACCTCTGCATGCTGCACCAGTGTGCATTTTTGCATATTTGATAAGGCTTCCAGTAGAGGTGCAGTGAGAGGTATTTCTAGCTGCCATTTGATGGACAGTCTGATCCTGGTTGGTTACTGTAAAACATAATCTGAAATAGAGGCTTAGAACCATGGCGTACTTTTAACTTCCTGGCATGCACAGCACAGTCTGCTGTTGAGGAATTTTCCTCTCGCCAGAGTGATGAGCAGACAGGGCACCACTGATGCTGCTCACGCTTAGCTCAGTGGGAGGTAATGCAAAAGCAGTGCAGCAACAAATATTATATTAAGAGTGTGCTGCTCCTTCTCCTCTCCCTCTCCCATCTCAGGTTCAGAGTTGGAAAGTGATAACAGACAGGACAGACTGCAATCTTCTTCAAGCAAAAGGAGTGAAGAAAAGTCTTTTGGTAAGTGATTGCTAGGAGAACAGAATTTACTGAAAATGCACTGGGCTGAAGGTAAATAAATAACTGACCTCTGTATTCAGTGTGGTGCTGAGCAGATACAGCCAGGGATAGAATGTGTCAGAGCAACAAATTCATCTCTCAGTTGTACTGATGTCACTGAGAGTCCTCTAAATTTATAGCTGGTGTTTCTCTAGCTCTGTAGTGATGATACCAACCTGTCGGTTCATTGATGCTGCACTTACTATGATGCACTTATTAAGTGTGGGTATATTTAGCATCAAATACTGACAACAAAACGTATTCTAAACTTACTGACACATGAAACACAGTAAATTATTTCCCCAAATACAATAGCCAAAAGTTTAAAGCGTCTGTTTCTTTGAATACACTTGATAAAATCATGTTAAAAAGGACACACATTTTAATTCCTCAAAAACATATAAATGAAGTGTTACAGAGATAGATTATGTAGGTATGAGAATTTAAATACTTAAGATAGCTTCAAAATCTTTCATTTGTGATTTCTTCATTTTCAAACAAAAAAAATTTCCCACCACATACCTCGATGTCTATATCTAACATAGACTGGTTTGGGTTCTAAAGACAGTATTGATGACCCAGCATAGATTAAAAGCCAATATTGTGAAGTATACAGAGCTTCAGAGCTCCCAGCCAAACATCCTTATTTTTAGAAATGTTATTTTTGGACTGCAATCCATTAACAGACCAGTCCAAACTGCAGCACATCATTAATAGGCTAATACAGTTCACACAGAATTATCTGTCTGACAAACAATCCCTTTATCGTGTTATGAACTGACTCCTCTACTGAACACAAGTGCTGGCATGATGCACATAGTGTGTGTGCTTCTCCTGAAAATGCAGAACCAGAAAGTTTGAATGCAAAAATATGCAAAATTAATTTTTTTGGGTATATGATTTATAGAAATGAGTATGTAAGAGGGGCATTACTCGTTCCTGAGAAAGCAACATGCTATCAGTGTGGGTCCAGTTCTGTAAAGGACAATGGGAAATAGAGACCTGGAGATCACACTCTCTAAACCCAACTCACCCAGCACATTTCATGTTTTCTATCTCATGTTGTTTGCATGTACTTTCTTTCACTAACTTCTATTAAAATGCTTGCCCAGTTAGCCTACCTGTAGCTGAATCAGCTCTTACTTTCCTTGGATTTTTTACTTTAAATGAAGAAAATTTTCACTTGCACAACAATTTAAAAGAAAAAAGAAAGAAGAAAAAAGAGAAAAAAGAAAAAAGCCGTGGCACACCTGCATATTCCCATCATATTTATAATAAACACGAATTTAAAAAATGCAGGAAACAACAGAGTATCAGAATGTAATTCTAGCCAGAAGAGAAAATAGGTCAGTCCTATGGTTTAACCTAATAATGAGTATACTTCTGCCCTCCTCAATAAATAAATAAAACAAATAAAATTATCCTAAAGTTACTCTAGCTTTAGGTGCGACTGCAAAAATACTTGTGGCCCCCAAATATGCCTATGTGTGTGTACACCTGTGTGTACTGACAAAAACTATTTTATCACCTTTAAGCTTGAGAGATTTACAGCAATGTTGGTGGAGTAAATGGAATAAATTGTAATATGCCAAGAGGTAGAGCATTTTAAAATAATATAATTTCAATATCCTCCAAAACTAATGCTCTGTTTTAATGTCAGTAATTCTAATAAAAAAGCGAAAGTTATGGTTTTATCAGTTTAAAGATACCAGAATTTCAATGTGCATTTTTGCTCTGTGAGGAAATAGAGCAATTAAAATACAATGATGACTCAGTGACATGTCATCTACGGATGCACACATCTATTAATGTTAGGCTTCTGATCATAAACCTTCCATCTTCATTTTCCCTAACTTCCTAATTAATGTAAAAATCAGTACTTTTATTAGTTTAATTAGTGTTAATAGAGATGCATTTAAAATTAAAAATTGAAATGAAATCAGAATGTGTAATTAAAATATGGAAGCATTCTATACAACTCTGAAACAATACAAATGTTTGTTGTACACTTTTACCTCAGTGATCTGTTTTCACCCATCTGTATAGGCTGGACAAAAACAGGTGTTTTCTCCACACATTAACAAACTTTTCTTTTTTATTAATCAATGCAAAGCTAACTATGATATGCTAAAAGCTACCTTTTTAAACAAAGAACCACCATAAAGTTATTACAGTGTAAATTTAAACTCCACACTGACATAAACAGATTATTTTTTATTTTTCTTTTCTTTCTTTAAGTATTCAAAAATGCTATTCCTAAATATTGCAATTTAACTCTACAAAAAACTGAATCTAGATATAGATTAATGTGGTAGTGGCAAGATTCCAAACAAAATGCTCCACTGGAAATATGCAAAAGAGAACACAAGCAGGTTCAAACACTGTTAATTACCAACTAAAGCCAAGCAAAGTGCTTTTATTTCTTCCAAATATTCATTTTAAATTCACAGTACATTAATCGTCCCTGCAAATGAGAAAAGTTTACAATGAGAAAGAAGACCCCAAAACAAAGTTATGAAAAGTGCTTTGAATAATTTCAATAAACATTAGAATCTGAAATAGCAAGGTAGAGTATATAACTAAAGAAATTTCTGTTCCTATTATTTTCTAACATTTTCAGTGTAAGCAGCAAACCCTAAGAGGATCAACCATATTTTATGTCATCAGCATTTTATAAGTGCCACATTTAAGTACTTCACTGAAAATACCATGAGTATGTATAAAGATGAAAGGCTTATGAATATAAATAAAGCTAAGACTCCAACTGCAAACCTTATCGTTTTCTAAAATACATTTTATTAGAAATGGCTAAAGATTCTTGAATTTTACCTTCTGAGTTCTCAGTTTATAATGTACAAATAAAAAATATGTATTAAAGATTTATACAAACTGAAGTAGGACAGAAAAAAATCAATAAATATCTCAATGACAAACTGTGACAATAATAGATAAAGGTCACTAAAATTGTGACACAAGACGCCAATATCACCACCCCAGCCATCAGAATGTTTAAAAAACCCTATTTGGTATTAACAGCCCTTATGGAATAAGAAGAACTACTAAAGTCAGATTAGTCTACAAACAAGGAAGCCCAAACTTTCAAGATTGTTGCCTTACTGCCCTCGAGAGTTCACCTCTATCTCCCACGAAAAATGCCCATACAAAAAAATTCTAAAATACCTCCATAAGCCCAGAGGAAAGCCTGTGGACAGACAGATGATGTGATATATTTCTTCCTTTCCATTCTTGGGCAGCTTCTTCTCTCTGCGGCTGAAAGCAAATGCTTTGAGACTCAGTCGCATATTTAATTAGAAGCAAGCTGCTTGCACTATCACCGTGTGAATCTACCTCTCCAATCTCTCGTGAGTCAATCTTTCCCATCTCTGATTTTCTTTTATATTTATGCTAGAATATTTAATTGTAGACAAAAGGTTACTCTGGCTGTATTCACTGCACAGAGGCAGAATAATCTGCTTTAAAAGGCTTGACATTTCAGGCTTTTCAAAAAGGCTGAAAAAATTATATCCCTGCTTTTGTTAATCAATGAAGTAGAACTCTACTGAACAAAAGAATTAAATTGCTTGGTTGGTTTAATAAAACCAACAGAAATAGCTGCTTCCTCTGGGCTTTATTGTGTAGGCATGGCACACGCATCCAGCACTGTAATTCCATATGATTCAGGGGCAAAACTCTAATTTCTGCACACAGTTGGGTTTTTAAATCCTATTCAAACTCTATCCATTCTGGCTGGTTCTCTAAGGCCAGATTTATCATTAAACTTGACTTTTTCCTAGGTGCAGCAGCCATACAGCAATTTTGGGTTTTGTTATTCTGCTTTAGGAAAAAATGTTCATTAAAAATGTATTAATGTAACTATTACTTTTACATAGTTTTATTTAGCTAATAGCTAATAGTTTTACACTTTTGTCAGCTATTTAATAACTGCACAAATAGTCGAGGGTGTGAACAAGTGCCAGCAAGTTTGATAGGAGCATATAAACAGTAGTTAGGAAAACCATATGCATCCACCAAGAAAACATTATTTTGTTACTGTTACATTTTCAGACATGATTTGGTATTAATTGGACGTTTTAGGTGAAGAAGTATCATTATTTCTGAAAGACTCATAAGCAGCTACACAGTTGCTGTGCTGTCTTATCCTGTGGCCCATTATTTGCCATAATTTAATGAAGAGATTCTACACCTTCAATGGTTGAATGGTCGCACCAATGAACAGTAACTCAGCCCTTCTGGGGAAAGCACACTTCAGCACCAGCTGGCTTAAAATAAAAGGCCCTACAATATAATTTACAGGCTGATCTTTGGTTTATCCATCTCAGGTTTGTTTTCCTGAAATGAAACACTTCTAACTGCAGTTGAACTTGGCCAACTGGGATTCCTGCTCAAGGGAATCAGTACCACTGGCACCAGAGCCCTTCTGGGTAAGCTGCAGTACCCTGGCTAAATCCCACCACCCTTTTCATGTGAAGAGCATTGTTAGCAATGGTGATCTTCTGAAGGGATCGGGCCACGATGACATCAATCATTATTATACAGCTGATGTCATTTCCACAACCCAGTTGATACAAATTTCACAATGATATTCTTTATTTAAAGAATACCATTATAGAACATACTTTCAAAGCTCCTAAAACACTTCAATTAGCACCAATGAATGGAATGGGGCCTTAGAAACAAGAATGGACATTCAGGAGTATGTGAAGTGGGGGAAAAACATCTTGGCTTGATGGCGTTTCCTCTCATACTTTTTGTCTTTGGAGAAGTGTTGGCATGGTATTGCAAAGCATGACAGGTAAAACTGGGAGCACACATATGACCCAAATCATCTTCATGATGTGGAATCTTAGACTTTACTTTTTTCCATGACTCTGTATAATGGACATGATTTGTGCATGTGAAAGTAAGTGTATTATAAAAAAGCAATTTATGTATATAATGAAAAAATCTCTGAATTAAGAAGCAGAACAAGAACTGACAGAAAAATCAGTATTGTATATTTAAGCCTAGACTTAAAGCAAATGACACTGCAAGTTTAATTCACATGTTTAACTTGTTCACACTTGTCAATGCACTTTCCATACAAGTACATTGATGCGTATGGAGATTTGAGGCATGTGTTGCATGAATTTAACAATACAGACTTAACAAGAACACATCTCCTAGCAGATGAATTGCATAATTAGCAGGAAAATCCATCATATTGCTCTTTGAATTCAAATGAGCAAGTCATGGAACTTTTTTGAGGTTTCTTTTTCCTGTGGAGGCAACAACTGCACATTCTGTACATTTCAGTTTGTACTTAGTATCAAAGAGAGATGGTACGAACAGGAAACCAGGAATTGTGTACAAATCAAAAGGTGTGTGCAGGGTGAACAGATTTGGAAAGCTGGA
The DNA here is from genome assembly GCA_013397075.1 of Rhabdornis inornatus. Lineage (NCBI taxonomy): Eukaryota > Metazoa > Chordata > Aves > Passeriformes > Rhabdornithidae > Rhabdornis > Rhabdornis inornatus. Next base: position 2,183,393 of record VWZS01004114.1, on the reverse strand, counting down.
GGACCCTGGCTTTAGGACATGCATTAACATCAGTGATACCTGTACCCCCTTCCTCCATCCCATTTTCCTAAAGAGAAGGAAAACCAGAACTTGCAAACTCACTCTATAATATTCCTATAATTTATGCCAATACCACACCTAGGCCTTTCAGTGTTCTTGCCTTTCATAGTGTGAGGGAAGCAAACACTGGTTCAGAGGTGCAAAAGCTGCAAATGTTTAAAATGCATGTACCTGCCTCAGATGGAAACTGGGGGATTCCCAGAAGGAATGTCACAGTCATGGCCTGAAGGAACACTTCAGGGTGCATTAAAAGCCAAGTCTAGGTAAATCCCAAAACTTTTGTGGCTTTTTTGTTTCACAAACAGGTCCCTGGTAAAAGGCACTGAAACTAGAGGGGCTGCATGTCAGTGGCTGTGCCAGCTCAGTATCACTCCAGCAGGAATTGCAATTTTCCAGACCACTTGTTAAGCACAATTTCAGTGTTGTAGTCATTAGAAAGACTCCCTCTTAATCTCAAACTCTCTCATGCTCCTCACTGGGCCCTCAATAAGAAACATAACCCAGAACAATACAGGTAAAAAATGGTAAGTATCCAACTTGACTTTAAAAATTCTTGCAAGACAACATATTCACATCTAGATTCTGTATTCCTTAGCTCAGCTTCAGGGAGCTTTGTGACTCATTTACTCAGAATGACAAACCTTGCCCCTCCATCACTCTCCAGCAATCTTACCTGTTTTATAACTCAGCCAGGGAGTCAAATAATGCCCTCTCTAAATCAGATCCTCTTGTGTCAGTCAATTCTGTACCATGAACATGGATATGCTACCTGCCAGTCACACATACTTCACACCTGCTGTCAAAGTACACTGAAAGCTTGCTTTGTTTGATTAGAAAATCCACAACTATTCTTACCAAGTGAGAGAATCTCACTTTATAATTAGTGTCATCCACACTATGCTCTAAGAATTATGATTACCAGTTTAATGACAGAGTGATGCTACATATACCACGGTCATTTAGCCACAGGTAAGAGTTTGGCATTGTACTCTGGTACAGATGTTGGGCACACAAAAAGAAAGTAGAATTTGAAAAGGGACAAATGAAAAGAGATATGAAAATTATAAATGGTAGACTGGCATACCCGAAGAAGATGGAGTAGGGGTCAAAAATAGGAATAAAGTTCACAGACAAAAAAAACCCCAAGATATTCTATCTAAATTTAATTTTTATTATATGTATCTTAAAATATTAAAGAATAATATATTAAAAATGCATTAGAAATTCTGTGCTTGGTGCCCCAAGCAGAAGTTCTGCAAGCCTTTAACAACTTGGTAGTCCAGTCACTGCACATACAGTAACAAGCAATGTAAGCTTTGGCCAGCTGCGCATGTGACAACACAGAACTGGGATTTTGACTTAAACAAATGTTTAACAGCCTTAAAAGCATTTGACAGCTACACCACAAACCTTCTGAGAGCACAGCTATCAATTGCACCTTCTGTTCAGTTTGTGGAAGGCACAGTTAAGAAAAAGTACAGCCAGATTTCTGCAGAAAGAATCTGTTAAACAGCAAAGTTTCTTTATGTACCATGTACCATCTGCTTTGGATCATCCTATAGGGTAAAGCTTCCAATACAATCTTCTATCATGAGGCATTTTATACCCAGAGGGGAAACCTGAAGAAAGCAGTATGGTAAAACGCTTGACAGAAGAAGCTACAAAAGCTTCAGGGCTTCTCTGGCTTATAGAAAGGGAACAGTTTATGAACACAGGCAAAATAAAAGGTTGTATACTCCAACTGAGAGTGCATTTCTCAAACACTGAATATTTCTGCCTCCCTCCTGATTTCAAATACAGACATTCTACAGAAGGGATAAAAACTGTAGCGCACCTGTTTCACTTAAGCCCATTAGAACTTACTAATTTTCCCCTGGGAATGAGCTTCCATACCCCACCACAAGGCTGAGCAATAGAAAATGCAGAGTAATAAGGTGCTGTAAAATGAACTCACCAGGCAAATCAAACAGAACTTTGATTTCACTCTCCATGATGTCCAAGCTGGGACACATCTAGTTCTCCTTTAGCTCTGAGAGGGAGGCACAGCTGTGGGAAGAAACAACATTTGAGTTGTCTAAGTGTAAAAATATATACAGCATGCTTTAAAGGAATTATGACATTTCATCTTGATAGGCTGTATTGTTTCACCTAATAATAAAAATCAAATTATTCCACCCCTAGGCTCAGTCTTGTCCAGTTGCTCGTATATTACATGCACCAATAATGCAAATTCCTCCATCCCACCTCCACTCTTGCCAGCCCTTCCCACTAATTTTCCTTTCTCCTTAATAAAGATGAAATCTCTTAAACAAGTACAGGCTTGCTTAAAATCCTGAGATCTCCCTTTCTGGATTTTCTTCAAAGGGTTTTTGCAAGAGAAAAATTAAGTACATTATCAACCCATTCCCACCCCAGTTTGCACATTTCACTATGTTTGTCTTTTCTCTCTAAAAATGAGAATTTTCACTATGGAAAGAACATGTAAGTATAAACTTGCAAAATCCCCTTTTCCAGTAGAGCTACCAATTCCTCTAAAGAGGGACTGGGGAGAGAAAGGAAGGAAATAAAATAGAATTCCCTTTCAGATAGTTTTCTCCTGAAGGTCACCAAGATCTGGATCTAGCAAAAGGTTCTTTCATGATGGAAGAATTAAACCTCATGCAAAAAAACTTATTTGTTCAGATGATATGAAAAATTAAATCCTAGTCATACCATAGTAAAGTGATTACCCTCTTTTTTCCGTTCTGGTGATTTTAGTGTTTCTGAACGGCCTTTTATAATAGAAAAGGACAAAGAAGAAACCTTCTTAAAACCAAACCCTCTTCTATATACTAGACCTGTACACCTTTACTTTTACTGAAGGGACTTTTTTATTTTTTCCCAGTAAATCATCTAGTTGTTTTCTACTTGCTGGCTCCCCTTTCCATATTTGAACGTCTTACTGGCTGTCAGGGGCCTTGTGCTCTGGCATGAATGGATTCAATTCATTCATCAAATATAAAAGTTTCCTTTTACGTCCACCTCAGGAAACACCTGTACAACAGTACAAGTACCTTTACCAAAACCTTTCTTCCACCCCTTTTAAAGCAGGTTATTTCCTTGTAGTGTTACTAGAATGACAGGGAAGGAAAGAGGCAGGAGATGCCTGAAAACATTACCTTAGAAGATATAAAATCAGGCACTTGAAGTTTTAGTGAGAAAAACAATTCAAGTTCAAAGTGAAATTAGGACACATTCAAAGTGAACTCATTACTCACAGAAGAATACACACCAAGGAAGGAAAATTCTGTCTTCCAGTGCAAGAGCTGGCAAAAATACAAGTTTCTTAGCCAATGGTCAGATCTGACACTAAATTGCTTGTGTGAGGGCTTGTGAATCCTGGACCTCAAGCAGCCAAAAGGCAGCTGGCTTCGGCCACTGGGTCCCCGGGGAGTCCCCGAGGTCAGCGACAAAAGCTACAGGCACTGGGGACGGCAGAAAAGCTTTCACTAAGTGTCAGTCAGGCAGCAGGACTCTGAGCCTTGAGCTCTGACATTTGCAGCAGGGTTAAAGGCTGGCGTGGTCTCCCTGCTGAATTACTCAGCTTCCGAAACTGCACTTTCAAACCAGAGCCACGGACAGACAGACGGACACTCGACTGCTGCGCTGCGTGCGACACCGTGCTATTAACAGATGACACCATGTCATTAATAATGTTCAAACCCGAGTGCCATGGCGGCAATTGTCCCTCGTTCCGCAGCAACCTGCAGCGATCAAGCGGCCGTGCCGGGCCGTGCGGAGCCGAGCCGGGGCAGGCCAGGGCTGACGGCGCAGCGAGGAGGCTCCACTAGCGCGGGGGGAGGCGGAGAGGGCTCCACGCGTAACGGGAAAAATGGGAGAATCACAGAACCGCCAAGGTTGGAAGGGACCAGTCCAACCCCCCTAACAAGGCACGGTCACCTGGAGCACCCAGGTGAGAGGGAGACCCATGAGCTCCCAGGGCAGCCTGTTCCACTGCTCTGCCATCCTCAGTGTGCCTGAGCTTTTCCTCACGTTGAGGCGAAACTCCTTGTGTTTTAGTTTATGGCCACTGCTCCTCATCCTGTTGCTGGGAAACACCGAGAAGAGTCTGGCACCATCCTCTTGGCCGCTACCTTGGAGATATTTATATGAATTAATAGATCCCCTGTCAGTCTTCTCCAGGCCCAGCTCCTGCAGTCTGCCCTGACCAGAGATGCTCCAGACCCCAAACCACGTTTGTGCCTCCGCTGGACCCTCTCCAGCAGCTCCTTTGCCTTTCTTGTACCGAGGAACCCAGAACTGGACACATTCTCCTCAGGAGGGACTGAAAAACTACTTTTATTTTTAAAAAAGCGAAAAAGCGAATCTGGCGTGCGAGAAGCCTCTAGATCAGGGTCGAAATGGCTTGATTACATTAAGTCCTGTACTCGTACAAACCATCACTCTTACAACGCCCTAACTCCGAGCACCGTGTGCCCCCTCTCTCCATCCCGCCTCCACCCTCTGTCCCCGCCCCGGCCCCTCGGGCCCTGTCCCCCCCCCTCGGGCCCTGTCCC
>VWZS01004114.1:2055538-2178642 GCA_013397075.1 Rhabdornis inornatus | reverse complement strand
GGGTTGGGCCGGGCTGCGCCGTGCTCGGGCGGACATGGTGAGTGAGGGGGCTGCTGTGCCCGGCCCGGTGCTCCCGGGGCCCACGGGCTCGGCTCGGCCTTGGTCGCAGAGCGAGGGCCCCGCAGAGGCCGCTGGCTCCGCTCTCGGCCTCGCGGTGAGCGCGGCGCCGCCGGGCCGGGTTCCCCTCGTCCCCCGCAGCTCGGGGGTGGCCGCCCCGCTGCCCTCGCCGTGCCCCCGGTGAGCGTGGCACGCCCGCTGTGCCGTGTCAGGCTTCGGCGGCGTGTCCGAGCCGCTGTGCGCGCTGTCGGCGGGGCTCCTGCCCTTCTCGTTCGGTAAACAAAGCCTGTGTGTGTGTGTTCGTTCCCCTGTAGGCCAGCACGATGGTGGCGGTCGGCCTGGCCATAGCGGCAGCCGGATTCGCAGGTGTGTTGGGGACGGGCGGACACAACACCCAGCTGTACCTGTACACCCCCTTGTACTTACTCGTGCTTCAGGGCTGATCTCAAGGTAGTTTAATAGCTGATACAGGACGCTCTTTTGGGAGAGCCTGTGTTAATGGCTGTAATTAAACAAAAGATCAAAGTTCTTACTATTTATGTCCCAAAAAAGTTTATTCCACACTCTAATCCACAAGTTACCAGTTGCTCTGAATTGCTAAATGTTCATGGAACTATATTTAACCTCAGTCGACGCTGGTCTCTTTAAGGTCGCTATGCTGTAAAAACTTTGAAGCATATGGAGCCACAGGTAAAACAAGCCCTTCAAAACCTGCCAAAACCTGTAAGTTTTTATTTATTAGTAGCATCTTTTTATTTAAGACTTTACTTGGTGAAATAACTATGGATCGTTCTCTGTATAGCGTTGCTGTGTTTTTTCCTGTATTTTGTCAGTAACAACAATTAATTGCAGCAATTCTGGTGGTGATTGGCTAACAGAGAACTTGCTTGGGCAGATTTAAGTAATTATTTAAATAATGATGCTCTACTTTAACTGAATTTCCCATTACAAGTGAGAAGAAGTTTTGCTTTTTTACAGACTAAAAGCTTAGCAGCTACTAAAGCAAAAATGAGTCATTTTAACTGATACTTTAAATTACTGTGTTTAACTAATAACTTTTCTCTTTTAGGCCTTCAGTGGTTATTATAGAGGTGGATTTGAACCCAAAATGACTAAACGAGAAGCAGCTTTAATACTAGGAGTGAGGTAAAGGAAATTTATCAGAAATGAAAGGTGAACAGCAGGCAGTGGTGTCTCCTCACAGCTGTCCGTGTTTTGAAAGGTTGTCATCCAATGCCTCACATCCTCTGGGAGTGTCACTGCCAAGTCAGGAAATAAGAAATGGCTGTTAAGGACTTTCTATGCTTTTTGGGGGTTCTTTGCTGCACTTTAGCTCTGCTGAAGCTAATTCTGTGTGGGCATCCAGACATCTGCAATTCCCTGGCACATTCCAAATCCACGTGTGGTCCAAATAAGCCATTTCAGGAAGCCTTGGGGTTCACTTGGTGTGAGGAAGACAATTCTGCTGTTATCTTGTAGCTCCTGTCACTGCTGAGGAGTTTCAGGTGGATGCAGTGTGAAGGTGCTGCAAACCCACCTCTTGTATCTGGAATAACTTCTGGAACATTGTAGATCTGACTATGGCAGCAATCCCTGCCAAAGCACTTAAGGCCAAACACACTATCAAATAAGAACTTTCAACTGTGAAGTTTTTTGGGGTTCTGTGTTGTGTTTTTTTTACTTTACCTTTTTTTTTGCTTAATAAATCAAGCGTTTTTTTTGTCTTACAGCCTTTAGGAAGTTTTCCCAATAAAAATGTTACAATGTAGTTCTGTTTCTTTTTAAGTATGTGGATGACCCCCACCCCATTAGACTGCTGTAGCATGCCTTTTTCAGCTCACAGTGTTTTGGAAAAGCCCTAGAAAGCCTCTCCAGGATTTAGACACTTCATATCAGTGGTAGGAAAAGAGAAACATACATGTTAGCTAGAGAATTTATGGGTAAGACAGGGTGCTTACTTGTTCTCAGACACCTTTTGATGATCTGGGGAATTTCATGAGGATCCCTTAAGTCAGTTTTTCTCTCTCTTTCAAAGCCCTACAGCCAACAGAAATAAAATTAGAGAAGCTCATAGACGGATCATGCTTCTGAATCATCCAGATAAAGGTAAGGAAATAAAGTTATGTTGATTAGTTAATACATGTTTTTAACAGAGATGAATAGAATTGTGTAGGGAGGAAGTGAATGATACATAAGCACCTCAAGTACTAAAAAACCCACAGAAAACTGAAAACAAATCTTAGGGTGCCTTAATCCACATGGGTCTAGAGCATATTTTTGTGTGTGTTTTAAAAGCAAGCAGACAGATTCACCTGGTCAGTTTGTTAGCTGTTCTATCTTCTGTGAATACCAGGTTTTAGGATATTTGTTAAAATGAGACTTAAAATTACCTTAATTTTAGATGAAAACACAGAATACCCTTGTGTGTTTTATATACCACTTGTAAGTTTGAGTTCATGTGAATGCCTCGGGAGTTCACCATAAATGGCAAATACTGAGCCTTCTGCACCTGCTGAAGACATTAAATTATGAAATATTCCTGTTAGTGGTACCCTGAAGGCTCAGAATCTAGTTATGCTCAAAGTTAGAAACTCAGGGAATCTATACCTATTCTAAATTCTGTTCAGTGAGTCAGAATCATGTGTTGGTGTTTGACATTTAACTTCTTAATCATTGCTTAAAAGGTAAAATGGCTTCCTTTAAAGTGACTGTTGATTTCCTTACTTCTATGCACGAAAATCCAAAATAATCCATAGGGATATGCCTTTAACAGATAATATTGAGTGGAGGTTACCTTCAAAATTAACCTTACTGAATATATGCAGGAGCTAAAAATAGCATTTTGTGTTTGTACATGACCTAAACACATTAAATTAATCTTCAGGTAGAACATTATAGTGCAGTTAATGGTATATGTACTACCAACACAGTTGTTGTACCTCATGGCTTTACAGTATTGGTGCTTTTCACTGTGGATTCTGCCTCAGTCTCGTGAAGTAATTTTTTTGCCATGTTTAAAAACCGAACTGTTCCCTTGGTACAGCTGCACTTTATGGTGCTGGGCAGAGTTATCTGCAAACCTGTTAGTTCTGCCTCTCTGTATTCACCAGACTGTGCTAAGTCAGTGGAGACCAATTCATTTATGACTGATAAAACTGGAGGAAAAAAACACCAGTAACATAAAAGCAGCCTAACAGGAACGAGTGCTCTGACACCAAGCTCCTGCAGTGACTGAGTAAACTCAGGTGCCTTCAGTCACAGCCAGTTTGTTCGTCACCTGGCAGAACCTCAGACCACACTCTTTTTTTTTTTTTCCTGTGTCCTGTGGCAATATTATCAACACAGAAGACAAATGTTGGGTTTTTTTCCATCTGATTGGAGGTTCTCTTTCTTCTAGGTGGATCTCCCTATGTAGCAGCCAAAATCAATGAAGCTAAGGATCTACTAGAAGACCAAGCTAAAAAATGAATGAGAAAGAAAATCACTTATTCAGAGGGTTTGTCCCTGCAAATTATTATTTTTGATAAATGGCTTAAGAAAAGTTCTAATGTCAGTCTTTGACTTCATATAAATGAAGCTGGAAATACAAATCCAGGGAGGTATTTCCCTCCCCACTTGGTCACTTTGTTTTGGAAGTATGTGAGGGAGTGAAGCTTAAAGATTTTTTTCATAGCTGTTCTTTATTAAACAGCAAAATCTGCCACTCAGATATTTCATGCTTGAGAGCAGTAACTTGGTGTGGCCAGTGTGTGTTACCTGGCACAGGTAGACTCCTGTGCTGTTACCTAATTTCTGTTGAGCTGGCCCTGTTTAAAGTTCACCCTGCTGCTCTTCCATCTGCTAAAATTAGCACACTGAACCTGTTGGGAAGGGGGTGGAAAAACCAAGAGGATTTATTGGACAGGAGGAACTGGGAGAAATGTGTGGTTGTCTCTGCCGGGAGAAATAAAGTACAGGAAACAATGTACTCCCTTGTCCTTGCCATGCAAAAAACAAGGTTGGTTAAGTGTTACTGATGGATCTGGAATACCCCAGATTTTTTTTAGTAACATTTAGTTTTGACAGGTTTTAATAGCATTTAATAAATTCCATATTTGTAATAGAAGTCCTGTAGTTCTATACATTATTGTACACTACCAAGCTGGAGCTCACACAGTGAGGTTTGCATTTATGGTGATTAGGAAACAGGAACTCTTTATTTCAGTCACTGATACCTGAGCTGGATTTGTGCTCAGTGGAGCCTCACACCCAGCAGCTCGTGAGGATCTCAGCCGGGGCCAGGGAGCTCTGTCATACTCCAAGAATCTTCCCAGTGTTTCTGCCAGCTGGTCATAAACACTAGGGTTGAAAGCTTCCACTCCCAGAACCTGGACATGGGAATGCTGCTGGAAGCATCTCATCCTGCCTGCTGTGCCACAGCGTTGCTGTGGATGAGTTCTGGGCTGTTTAGGAAGAATTACAACAGTGGGGTTGAGTTAGGAAGATCAAATAGGTAACATTACAACCTCCCCAGAACGGTGGTAATTTTGCTCTGCTGCAGAATTTAAAGCAGGGTGAAGGACACCTGGAACACCACCACACACATTTCTGGAGAATGTTTCTGTACTTAAGTATTTCCCAGCCAAACACTACTGAATTATTAAATATAGTTCTGTTTTTTTTAATTTTCTCTACTCCTGTGCGTGCCCCAGCAGCTGAGATACTTGTGCACATTTCAGTTACAAGGTTTAACTGGGTATGTTCTCCCGCAGGGGAACCATTTTTGCTGAGTGTCCAACACTGAATTCCTATGACAAACTGCACACCCAGGTCCCTGCTTGGACAGCTTGGCTGTACCTGTCAGGTAGAGCAGCTGGTTTAGAGCTCTTGGTTTTGTCCCTCTGACAAAATCAGGCAAGACAATTGTTTTTCATTCAAGGCAGTACAACTTCAACACTGCTCTTTGAGTTCTTACGCCTTGCTACCCACATGTTTTTCCACACCTGTTTTGTGCTCATGTACCAGGAAAGATTGGGGGGGTGCCATGCTTTAACTTACCAAAACTACATCTGCATTAATTCCTGTGTATATTAGTCAAGTTATGCAATTCTCCAAGGTAAGGAGTCTGGCTTTAGACTTATCACCTGGTGTTAAGACATCATCACCTTAATGCAAGGAAAATCAGCATGTTAGAAACTCCTATGAAAAAAGAGTTTGAGGTTCAAGCTGCTTCAGAAGTAGGTTTCCATTGTTATTTAACAGCTTGAAAACCTTAAAGTCAATAGTAATTTAAATTTCTGATAGAAACAGTCAACAGATGGAAGATCAAAGTTTATTTTCTTTTACTACCAGCATACAAAAAAAACATATTGCACATCAAACAACCAAAACAAAAATAAAAATACTCTACTAAGGACTAACATATGTAGTTTATACAGAATAAACTTTCTGGAAATTGATCTTTTCAGTAGTTCAGGTTATGTCTTAATGGACATGACTAATTCAGCTTAGTGTTAACTAAAGCTATGTTTGATTTTTAAATACTGTACAGTTTAATAAATAAACCAAACAAAGCCTCAATGTAGAACAGTCACTGCCAATGTCACCCAGTATCCCTGCAGATTATGAGAATTTAACAAATGCATTCCAGTGGTCTGCAGATTTTTCCTCTACATACAGCATTTAAAAAACATGTATTAAAACAGACCAGTTTCCAGACTAAACTAATGGAGAAATTACGTTTCAGTGCAAAATATTTTAGACTGCATTTCTTTCTAGTATTCCTCAGGTGAAGAAGTGGTTGCATATTATTAAAAATGTAACAAAAGCAGCTAATGCTTTCATAAAGAGTATTATGTTAGGGATCCCCCTCACATCTTTGCCGTATTTTGAAAACAAAATAACATTTCCTATAGCCAGCAATTTTGTTTATTTAAATGTTACATATACTATCTCAAGGCACATCTGATGATATATTTATAACACAGTAGGTGTCAAAGTATGTTTAACATATGATTTCTCCAGGATCCCTCCCCTTTCTGTATTCCAAAATGGAGGAACTGAAAGTGCGGTGTCAAGACTGGCGATCCATATTCTATCTTTGGCAAGCTTATACAAGCACTATTTTAAATGTAATGTAAAAGAACTGTAAACTAGGAACTTCAGTTTATGAAACACCATTCAGCACTGCTTCTTCCTGATTATTTCCATCCTCCTGAACAGTGACTTTCTTTTCATCAGGGCTGTGCTGTAGTTTAGAAGGCTCATCCCCAGAGGTGGTGGCAGGACCATTCACTGCCTTTTCAGAAGGGCTGTTCTCATCAATCGCATCTTTTGCCTTGCAAAAACAAGAACAGGGGAGTATTAAAAATTCCACAACAATACAGAGTGTAATCTCAGTTTCCCTTTGGCTCACACAGCAGCTTTGCAAGAGGGAACACCTCTTGTCTGTCAGTGCCTGTATCCTGTCACTTAGAGCATCTGATCACTTACACTTTTTTTTATGGGATACTTCTGCATCAACCACTTTTGAGGAAATCATGCCAACTTAACCCCAGGACTGCACACCCCCAGCATATCCAAAATCCTTATTTATTTCTATTTGTCTAAGCCCATGAAGGAGTTACTGAAAAACTGAGCTTTACACCCCTTTTGAAGTCTATAGCAAGATGACATTTTGTTTATGGATCTTTCTTACATAACCTGTGGCAATACATTGGCACTTCAGAAGTAAAGAAATTCTTCAGTCCTGATTATTTTTCAGGATAATGTAATGCCACTCTGATCCTTTAAGGAAAAAGGATCAAAACCATACAATCTTAGTAAAATAATTTCTTCTAAAATAGTTTATACAAGCCACTAAAAATGCCACGTAGTATCCTCTATCCCTAAAGTGTTTTAAGGATTAGTTCTCAAGACTTACCATGGGCAATTTTCACATTTTATTACATAATGCAACATTACTAAGTGTAATATTTTAAAGCGTGTACAGACAATTTGATTCCTAAAATCTGCAACAACAGTTTACAAATCATAATTTGATTTGTCATAGATCATAGACAAATCATCATAGAACTTGTCAGTTCTATTTACTCTGGGCTCTTTTTGCTTTTAATGATTTGTTCTTGAACTCAAATGCACTTGTAGTCAAATGAGGGCAAGCTAACTGAAGCCTTTACTGTTCTGCTGCAAGGGAGGAGAAAAAAGGAAATGCACATTAAAAAAATCTTACCGTTTCTTTCTTGGTTTTGGCTACTGTCTCCTTTGGAGGGTTTCTCTGTCTACTTTGAGATTCAGCTCGTGATATATAATCAGCTACTGTTACTGTTCAAGGAAAAAAATCACAGTGATGCTCACATCAGCAGTCAGTCCAGCATGAACCTTCATGTCTTTTCTGCACAAGTTATGCTCTAACTGGGAGACATCTCACAAAAGGCCTTCACACTTACAGGTTATCAACCATACAGCAAGGATCAATTTGTTTCTGTAGTTAAAAACAATTTTCACTAAAATCGGTGGTAATAATGATCTGAAGGTGGACTCTTAATAAAACCAATTTTGGTCCAATTGCAAAATTTATTGGAGAAGGGCTTTCTGTACTAAGTTTGAAGACATTTGGCTCCAGGCTCTTTGAACTACAGACTTTGTGTGTCACTGGAGTTTTATTAGCTGAGTAGTAAAGGATTTCACAATAATGAAATGAAATGAAGACAGTTAATTGGTGCCCAGAACTGGAGCGGGTCAGAGCCTGGAATCACTTAGGATGATGTGGCATCAAATCTTTGGTCAGAAGCGACTGAGGAGGGAACTTGCCCTCCTCGAGGTGCTGAGATGCCACCAGCACTGTGCCATCAGCAGTGTCCCCTGGCTCGGGTGTGGCTGCTGTGGGGTGTGTGCACACAGGCAGTGCTGCAGGTGCCAGCCCAGTGTCTGTGCTGGTACAGCTGCACTCACTGGTGACAGCCAGCACTTCTCTGACCTCTCCTTACCACCTCAGCACGTGTTCTGTAGCCTGGCTTTGTCTGATCCTGCCCTCTTGTAACCACACCAAGACTCAGTTCCATCCTTAGAGTTCAGTACTGCAACTGTAAATATATACTTGTATCTCTGAGCTACAGCAGGTTAGGTTTGGCAAGCATTACTGTACAGAACTGTACAGTCATTTAGATTTAGTGTATCAGGTATTTAGGTGAGCTGTTTTTCTGGGTTTAGGAATGACTGTGCATGAAATCCAAATCAGACTGGGAACTACAACAGATGAATTTTCTGTTACAGTAACTGGACTTCTTACAACTGGATCCTTCCAGAAATGTGAAGGCCAAAGGAGTTTCTGCACAAGTACTTTTTCTTTAAAATGAGGGTTTGTACCCAACTCCACTAATATTAGTAAACAGGAAGCATGTTTCATGCACACAGTACATTCTTACTATTCCTCTATGAATAAGGCACCATAACACACAGCAATATAAGTCAAAGGATACAGCTAAATGACTGAAATACAGTGGTTGGCACTGGGGAAGAAGGGAAGAGCTCCTTCTGTCTTAATTTCACTCACACTTACTAGGTATTTATGAAGACTTTAAATTATTACAGCATTTTAACAAAGATGTCAGAGAAATCTTGTTTGGGAAATTTTGTTATGTTCTTAGAATACTTAAGATTTAAAAGAATTCCTATAGTTTTTTAGAAATTACTAGCATTCCTTTACATTGCTGGCTGATTAGTATCTAAGAAGTTAAGACTGAAATCCGTTTCACTTTTTCTGCCCCTTTACAAATACGTATCACTGCTACAAAACTGGAATGCTGAGAAGAAATGTGTGGTTTGAGGTTTTTTAGGAGGGTGGGGTGTGTGATTTTTTCCTTTCCTCAAGTTTTAGCGCAATAGAACAACTTTTTTCTTCTTAATTAAATGTTGTATGAGCACCACAGATACAAGGAAGACAAATATGGGTGAAATTTTGAACCTGTCAATCTAGAAGACCTTCTGTTACTACCCTCACTGTGTATGTACAAGCAATTTCTAAACAGGGCACTGTACTGATAATTAGGCAGTTCACCTTTAACATTTCAAGTGTTAGTACACACAAAAGAAATGCAACAAGCCACAACAACAAAAATTGGAAACATGCAATTTCACTTAAATTCCTCCTCCATCCCACCCTCAATTTGCAGATGACTTAAACTATTCCCAACAGCCAAGGACTGAGAGCAGCAGTGTGATGCAGGTGTGGGGCTGGCAAACCCCTCGTGAGTTCCCTCACTGAGCTCTGCCAGGACCCACATCCTGCCCCTCCAACACTGCTGCTCAGCCAGTGCTGAAAAGGTTGTGTCCCAGTCAGTGCAAGCGCACAGATGCAGTGAGTGCAGACCATGAACCTCAATGTTTGTTGTGATCCTGGACCACAGAACTCAACAGCACTTTGGCTATTGACTTCAGTGAGAACTGGATCAGAAGCATAACTCGTATGTCCAAGCAAAAAGTTAGACATCAATTAGTTTCATTAGACAGATTTTAGAAGTTTTCCTAGTAGAAGAAATGTCTTTCATCTTTATCTAGTAGTCTTATTAGTTATTGAGTAACCTTTTGGTATTATGCAGCTCTATGTAAAACAGCAGACACAACATTCTCTCATGCTTTTGACCTGAGATTACCCACAGCTCCACTCGAATTACCTGGCTGTCTATCTTCTGCCTGACCCCTGAAGCGACGCCTGCGGCTACGATTGCGTCGCTGGGGTTTTTTGTCACTATCATCTGCAATTGCAAAGTTTATAATGAACTATTTCTGATCATAAAATAAATTCTTAGCAGTTTCAGCATGGGGCATTTAAAATGGCTTCTGTTAAAGACAGAGACTAAGTAAGACAGAAAAGCTAAAAGAAAATTTTATACTGAAAGCATACACAATAACACAAAAGCTAGATTTTACTTTTTGTTCTTGGTTCATTAAAACATTTAGGCACGTGCTTAATGACCTCAGATTTCATTTATTAAGTAACCATATGTCAAATTTTAGCAACATAACCCAGATTTTTTTTTCTACATTAAGCAAAAGATTGTATTCTCATCCCAGTGAGTATTAGAGAATTTACTGAAGGAAAGTTCTTAAGTAGAAGCTGGGTAGAGACAAATTAACAGCTACTTAAGGAGCTTCCCCACACCAAGACTGAGGTTACCAAGGACAAAGAGAACGTTGATCTTACAGTACTGTTTCTATCAAAGCAGCAGTACCAAGGGGAAACAACAAGTCAAGTCTTTGGTGTCTCCATCAGACAGTTTTTACAAAAAAGGCACATGAAAAAGGCTAGTGGAGCTCAGTAAACAGAAGATTCCATGGCACTGCCACGGAGGGAGTCTTTCTTTAATCAGACAGCAACCTTGAACAGAACAACGATTTGTCACTTACAAAAACAAACAAGGGCTTCACTACACTTACAGGGACAACACATTTATTTCTTAGCTTGCTCTGGGACTACCATCCAACCATTTACATACCTAAACCATTCTCATTAACAGAAGCTGTATCAGACTCTGTCATGCCATCCATAAGAACAGCATCTTCATCAGTCCTTCGCCGGCGTGACCTCCTGCGGCGGTTGCTGCTGTGGTGGGACTCGCTGGCATCTGTGTCCACGGTCTGGTCTGACTCCGTGTTATCCAGCAAGCTGTAAGGGTTGCTGTCTGGGTCTTTGAGCACTAAACAAACAGAAAGTGTCCATCTAAGGTACTGTAAACACGTGTAGCCATTTCCAGGCTGACTTAGGGCTGTGTCTGAAAGTTTCAAACTATAAAGCAACCTTAAGCCAAGGTGTAACACACAGCTGCAGTATTTGATCTCAAACTAGATTGTCTGACTCTAACCCAACAGGAACAATTCTGGGGCACCACAACAGCCCAATCTGCACTTGCACTATTTCACCACAAAGATTTCCAAGATGACATTTAGAGACCTTTTACTCAAAACTGCTAAGTATATAAAACACACCTTACACTCTGTGGTTGTGTGGTACTTCTGACACACTGTTATAATAACACAGATTCTGATAAAACCTAACTTCCAATCAATGATTTCTTCTTTCATTCTGTATCTAAACATAAGCTGACCTCAGAAGGCAGCCGTAGGCAACATGCCAAAGATTTACCAACTTTGCTAATAACATTATTATGTGTGAGCAGTAGAGCAAGGAAATTAGGATGACTGTGCATAGATAATAAACAAAAATCTAAAACATGCTGTATGACACAGCTAACACACAAATGCACTGAAATTCCAAGGCATTAAGATCATAATGTAAGAATGGAGTACTTAAAAAAGAGATTACACAGAAAACTGCCAGGAAAGAAATCTCAATTCAAAGCCCATTTGGAACACAGTACCAGAGCTAATGGATGACTTTCCACCACGAGGTCCCCCACGCCCACGACCTCCAGACACACTGCGGCCTCGTCCCCCAGGACGTCGTCTGTTGTCACGTTGGTGCCTGCTCTCCCTGTCATCTTCTCCTGCCAAGGACCAGTCACTAAGTTCATCTTTTCTCTCAGATTCTGTTTCAGAGGGATTAGACAGCTCAGAGTTTGTACCTTGTATGAGAAGGAAAAGAAAATTGGAAATTAATATGAATTTGGGGATTATATTCTGGTTTCATATGCTCCCAGAAGTATTCCAGCCAGCATGGCTGGTTATATATGTATGTTATTTTCAGAAACAATATAATGCATAAATATATATATATATACACACTAATACACACGCAAGTATACAATCATAGATATATTTTAATATTTATATATACGCATATATAAAAATATATGCACACATAAAATATAGATCAGAAGTTATTTAAGTAAGATTCTCAATTTAAGTTTGTAAGTACTAACATGTGAAGTAAGGGCTGAAAGATCACCAAATCTGTCATTTCTGTACACAGACAAACCAAGGATTTAGCAGTGCTTCCTCTCTTTGTCTACACACTGCAGGCATTTGGTGCAGTTTCTAGGCAACTTCTCTGAAATTCCCAAGGACAACTTTGCCACCTTATAGCCGATGGCTGTTGCTAAGCAACCCCTTCTGGATGCTCTAATGCTGCTTGAACATTTCACTGTTTGTATCAAACAGCATCCCTAACACCTGGCCATCTCTGAGTACCCAAACCCACACACAGCTTCTTACTACCTGAACACCCAACACCTATTATTCATTTTAGGTATCCAGGAACTCCCCTTACTACTCAGGCTGCAATATAAAGTTTTAGAACCATATGGCTTAAATGTGATTCTTGCCATTTTGGGAGAAAAAAAAAATACTTTTAAGTTTTCCAAATCACAGTGTGTATACATAAGCAAATGAACAAAATTTCTTTCAGTTCAGTCAGTTAATTGGGAAATAATAAAAAATGAAGTCACAAACATCATCATCTGAATCAACTACTAATACTTGGCATGATCCAGAAAGCAATAGCCAGGCACATACTGTAAAACACAGAAGATGCCTGATTTTTTTAACAGAAATGAGCTACGTGTAGATATCCAGAGTAATTTACTGTATTGAATAAATAACATTGTCCTTCTTTGTGAAACATGTCTATACAGAAATGCAATGTCTCCACTTGGACAAGCTGGGGATGTGCACACCTGTCAGGAACTGAACACTGATTTTTAATTGAGAAATGCATCAGAATACCTCACTACACCTTAAAACAAATCCAGTTAGTTCCTGACCAAATGAAAAAACATACAGGATTCTGTTCTGTCTCCATTTTAACTCATTTTGGTTCACTTTTCAGAAATATGCTGCTAAGATGGCCATGATCACAGACAAACAATTTTTCTCCTTCTCAATCAAAACAGATAATGCTCATTTCAGATTTCTTTTTCAAATTTGTGTCTCCTGGAAAGTATCTCTAGCTCTCTTCCCAGCTTTTGTGATATGACTTATTAAGTAACCAGCACAGAAGGACAAGATGTTTCCAGAGCTTGGTTTGTTAATTTTTCAGTTTTAAACTTCAGGACTGCAACTCTAACGAGGTGTTCTGAGCCACGAACAAAATAAAACGGCAATTCTGAATTTCCAACCCTATCCCCACTCCAGTGTGCTGAACACAAAGAAATCCAGAGACAGCTTTTTTGGGCTCAAAGGCACCCTGAGGCCTGGCTTAAGGGCACTCACCGTAACCAGAGGTGTAATTGGGGCCCCTGCGGCCTCTGCCCCGGCCGCTGTAGGACCTGGAGCCTTGCACTGAGGAGAGGGTGCTCTCGTCAGTGGTGTAACCCTTCTCCTTCTCCGGAACTCGAGCCGAGGAAGGCCTGAAGCCCATCCCAATCTGGCGCAGCTGTTCATCGATTTGGAGCCTTTCCAGTCTTAGCTGTTCTACCTCCTACATACAATGAAACAAAAAACATGGAGAAGATTGCTGACAAATGTCCCTCACAAAACAGCACCCCCCACCCATCCACTGAAAATAATCATTCCTGTAGGACAACTAACAGCACCTGGAAGATGACTACAAATAATGAAATTCAAGAAGAGCTATGTCTGAGTTTTGGAAGAGATCTAAAAACTTTCATCACTATACAGAAAATTTGGCTTTAAGACTACTATTACCTTTCTTAATTACATTTCAGCAAATTTTTCCAGTAAAATTTAGGAAAAAAAAAAAGCAAACTGACGAGGGAACACAATTCAAACTCATTGTTTAACATCACAAAGCAACCCAATCTAAACAGGTAATTGTTCTAATACCACACTGTATTACTGTGTTCTATTAGAAATTCTATCCTATCCCAACAGAGCATTAACCTGAGAACAGCAGAAAACACAGACAAAAAATTTTGTGTTAGTTCCCAAATGTCCCTTAAAGCCCTGTACTTTACAATCTGATTCTTTCTACCCCAACAGAACCAAGTAACAAGTAACAAGGTATTTACAGTGCATCATACCCATGGGCAAGGGGTGGGCTCAAGGCACCAAGCTTTAAATCCTGATATACAGAAGAACAATTTAACAACTGCAAATCCCACCCAAGCTGTTGCTCAAGAATTCTGTTACTTCAACCCAAGTTTCCTCTACAGATTCTCCCTCCTGAAACACACTCACCTTTAGATATGCGATGTGATATTCCAACAGAACTTGGACATTGCCAATGCTTTCTTTAGTACCAACAAACACAAACGGTACCATTCCCTACAGGAACAAAACATCAAAGCTTTTTATCAGGGAGAACATTATCATTGAAATAATGCTTTCTGTTTAAATTATATAAAGAGATCTGCTTTAAATTACCAAAGTGAGCTAAACAAAGATAGCAACTGAGCCTTCAGTTACAAACACCTAGAAATAGCTCAGGCTGGGGTGACAGCAGCAGCTTCAGACTGTCCAGCTTTCCCAACAACCTATTCTGGAGCTGAGGTAACCTGACATCTCGTGTTCATATTCCCTCATGCAACATGTGCTGGGTCTATTTAGCACAACAGGTGTATAGAAGCACCCACAGCTTACCAAGAAGGTGGTTCATCAAATCAACTTTACAAGACCAAGCACCTTTACAAGCTTTTACCTTTTGTTCTTATCTATTTAAAATTCGTGGACACTTTTAATGCTACCAATCCCAAATTAGTTATAAAGGTCAAGCACATATAGGAGAAAGAGTAAAAAAAAAAACCCTCTTACTTCAGCAGCAAAAACCTTCCTTGAATTACTTCATATAAAATCTACTGCAAGATGCCAGTTTAGAACTAATGCTCTCTATATCCACAGGTTCTGAAATAAAACTGGGTTTGAAAATAAAAACCTAGTCACAGCAGGAAAGAATAAAGTACTTACGTCTTCACGGGGCAGCTTATTTTCATTGTCTCCTTCAATTCTCACCCTGACGACTCCAGACTTGTCTACAATCTCTTGAATAACTTTTCCATTTTTTCCAATAACTTTTCCTTCAGAGGGCAAGAACAGTTAATTTTGCACCCATATGCAAGTATTTTCAAGTGTTTATTGGTATTTTATACATAAAACCCCCAAAGACTACCCCACACTGTATCAGAGAAAATGGGTAAAAACATTTAAAATTGAACTCTCTCTATATGCAGAATAACAAGCAGTAAAGATCACCACTGCACACAGGCTTCTAATAGAACCAAACAAAGAACAAAATAGTAAAAAGAGTTTTGCAAATTCTAATTTTAAATTTATATATCAAAATTATTTGGACCCCTCGACTCTACATGTGCCCTCACTGAACCTTTCCTGAGATTTTAATAGACTTATACATTGGTTGAAGCCTCTTAAATTTTGCCTTTACAACAGCCTTGTGTAGTGCTTTCCATATTACCTTTAAAATACCTATTTTGAGATCATGCATGGGATCCAAACCAAAAGGTTCTTCAGAACTTATATGTTTAAATCTCAGAAAAAAAAAGTGCCTCCTAGGCTCTCTTACTAGAAGACTTTAGCTCTTAGACTAAAGTTATGTGGGAACATTTCTACATCACAGCTAGATATACAGCACTTAAGAACATTTATGTTTAAATTAGGAGCAAAGGAGGCAGAACAACATAAAAAAAGGGGAAAAGCCAGAATTGTGTGACAGAGCACTCCATAAGGAATGTTCTTTACAGCAAGTATCAACATGATACAAAGTAATGTGCAAAAAATACTAGAAGTTTGTTTTTCTCCCTCAACAGCTCAAACAGCTCAGCAGGTTTGGGTTTTTATCTTTCTATATTGGAGTCACTGATGAGCACTACACTGAGCTGTGTGTCTTCATTAAGTGTAGCTAAATATCTGCCTGCTTACCTGTGTGCCCACAGGTGATGTGGGCAGGACATTTGCCTCCATCAGAAACTGGCACTGTAATTTTTTAACAGCAGCATTTTCAGTTAAACACACTGCTGTGATGTCTGCCCCAATTCTTGTGTGGGATATATTCACATTAATGAATGCTCTCTAAATGCTCCCCAGAACTCCACTTGTAGAACATCAATCCTAGCAAAATTCCCTGGATTAATTAGATTTACTGAACAAGACTGCAGAAAAATATTTGTTCATACACAAACCAGTGAATAATTTGTTGAATGTTAAAATTAGTTTTAACATTAGGTAGATGAGAAAACCATTAAGTTGCATCAGATACACAATTTGCACAAGTCATATTAAAAAAACACCCAAGTGAACAAATGTAATCCCATTACACCTTAATCTGGCCAAGTTCTAAAACCCTAAAAGTCTAAATTATAGGAGTTTGCACAAGAATTATTTAAATTACTTTATTTATAATATGCAGGCTCTGAGCCTCAAACCACAGCAGGTTAAAGCCCGGGTTTTAACTTCTGCTCTGGATAATCCAAGCTGTTCAACCAGGTACAACACCTCCAACTTTAACACTGCCTCCATGCCCACACTGCCCACAGGCTGGGCATGGGGAGCAGGGAGTTGCCAGACTTGAGTAAAAGGCAAGATAATGGAAGGAGAATGAGGGAAGAGGAAAAAAGTTCCCTGTGGAGACCGGACTAGGGCAAGACCTTTGTGTCTTCAAGCGGAGCACAATTAACCTCACACCTTTAGGTTGTTTTCAATACAGAACCTACCAGACTACGCTACACCTTCATAAA
Organism: Rhabdornis inornatus; assembly: GCA_013397075.1. NCBI lineage: Eukaryota > Metazoa > Chordata > Aves > Passeriformes > Rhabdornithidae > Rhabdornis > Rhabdornis inornatus. Next base: position 2,162,002 of record VWZS01004114.1, on the reverse strand, counting down.
GCTGCAACATGGAAAAATGTCTATTTTGAGACTAAGGCCAAGACTTATGAGCACTGCTGATTTACACAGGAGCTCACCAGCATCCAACCACCACCTGTGACAAACCTCAACCCAGGAGAGAGCAGCACAGGAGAACTGTCTCATGTCATTCTTTCAACTCAACTGGAGTTGTCCCAGATTAAACCCTGGAACTCAGTTTCACCACTTTTAAAAAGTCAATTTAGTAAAGCATATTTTTTCACTAGAATCTGAACTTCAAATGTTACCATTAAATTAGGTGGTACAAGTCTGTAATCAAGTCAGTTTAAGTGCTAAAATCCTCACAAAGTATTATGCAGCAACAATGTATCCAATTTCATAATAATTCTGATACATGTAGTTTTAAAAGATTAATCACTTTCTACTTAAATTAAGAAATCAAATATTGTACTGACACCTAAATCCTCTTCACAAAGTTATGATTAGGCTCCCTCTTCCCAGCTTTTCAAGTTTTAGTAGTTTTACATACCAACAAGATTTCTGGGGACTTGAATAAAATCCTCCACAAATTCCAAGTAACTTCTGGCCTTTTTTACTGCATCAGCAGTCTGGAAATAAATTTAAAAAATTGAATTTATTTGTGAATACAGTATGTTAAAAACAAAACCTTGTAGCAACAGCTGCCAGTCTTCCAAGTAAACTTGTTTTCAAAAAGAGAATAATAAAGACAAGATTAATCTAGTTTTGAACTAAATCATAAAGGAATAATTGAGTGAAATGCCCAGAGACAAAATTCAGTAGAAAAGCAAATCATCAGTAACAAATAAAACATTTTTTTCATGTCATTTCAAGATGTTCTGAGATATCAAAATGGATGCCCCATCTCTGGAATTGTTCAAAAGCCAGGTTGGATGGGGCTTTGTGCAAACACTGCAAGTGATTTTACAGCCAGGGCACTCTCTTTCCAGAATGCTTGTTTCTGGCCACAGTTCATCTGCAATGTTTTCCAAGATAGGACAGTGGCTCTGGTTACTGGGGAGAACTCCTAAAAATGCTCTCTTGCAGCTTTATTCTTAAATGACAGAAATTAACTGAATTAAGATACTGAAACAAGAAATAAGGCTTCAAATTGGCAATAGAAATGTAGAACTAAGGAAAGAATATCAGCATCTAGTCAGTAACTACAGCTTAAGAGCACAATTTCCATTTTACACTAACACCTCAGCCCTTTCATGTGTAATTTTTAGGCAATATATGAAATGAAAGTACCACCAGCTCCTGCACCTTCTAATCAAATCAGGCAAATCCTAGAAGAAAATGTATAAGCCTCTACTTCTGGCAGAGGTCAAAATGATGGCAAAAGAAACATGGACAAATTGGATTTCAAGATAATGAAAGCAGTGATCAAGCAAAGAAACAGATGAACAGGAAGCCACTGTGAGGGGAAGAGGTTATGCTGCATTCACAGGGCAAGGGCTCAAATGATATAAACAACACACACTAGCAATTCTTCAACCTCAATGAATTCTACAGAGACACAATTAAGCAAAGAGTTCCCACCTCAGGTATGTTTATCAACTCTTTCCCAAATAAGGATGAAGGAACAGTGAATGCATCTACAGAAGCAGAGTCAGGACAAGAAAATATACAACTACCAGAGCTGCAGCTCTCCAGTGCACCCATAAGCCTCTCTACAATTTGTCAGGAGCACTCAGGATTTTCACAAGTACAATCTGTGTAACTCACACCTCAACATGAGTGAGCACCTAAAGCTGACTCAGACAAGGTATTCTCAGTTCCTCGTAGTAGAACATGGATTAAAGACCTCAAAGGACTCCAGTCACTAGCAACTACCTTTGTTAACTCTGAATTATAGCCTACATGTCCACTGATGCTCCCATTACTTCACGCAGTAGCCCAAACAATCAAGACACATCCATACTACCAAAGAGTATAAGAGAAAAATTAAAAGGAGGGTACTTCTTTAAACTCAGCATTGTATCTACAAGTGTTAAGAATTGTACAAGAATTGACTGCAATTCCATTTTGACAGTAATGAAGGTCTAAGAGGAACTTTTCTGACACAGCACTCCCTCTCTGGGAAGCACAAGTTTCTGTAAGTAGTCCAAGCTACACTGACCAAGCTCTGAAGCTCACAAGCCTGTGATCTGTACAGGCATCACAATCAGAAGTTCAGATAACCAGGAAAGGGTCTTGAAACCAAAATGGCCTTGACCATACAGGGATAAATGCACAAACATACATACAGTTTAGATTCCTTCTATCAACAGAGCTTTCCAATATTCTTTAAAACTTATCTTCATGTTTCTTCCCTCAAAGAGCCTGGCCCTGAGCAGTGAACTTTGATTTGTACGCAAAACATCAGTTATGGGAAACCTTCAGACCGTGACTGCTATGTCAACAACACTGGTTCACTACTCCCACACATCTCAGCCTGAAATTGTCTGCCAGTGCATTCAGCCATTAGGGCCTGGCTGGTTGCCCACTGCAGCTGAAGAGATGCAAAAAGAATAGGCAAGTGTAGCCAGATGCTGAAACCCTTATCATGTGGAATAGTTAAGCTGCCTGGCATTTTTAGAAGCACTTATCACTTCTATGCAGGACACGGCTGGATGTGCCTGAAGGCATTTTTATTTAGGGGGCATCTGGTATTTATAATCATTGCTGTGCACCTCTGTAAAAGGCTGGTGACAGTCATAACCTTTCCACAAGTTCCAGCATCACATCATTCACATGAAGGAGATCAAAACTGCAATACACTGGACATTCCACTGCATTTAAACTTGTCTGATTCTTCCTCAGGAACTGAGACGCAATTTACTGGCAGTAGGAGATCAAAGAAGGATCTGTTGCCAACTTGATACTCTGGAAATATTTAAGGTTTCGAAAAAAAAGGACACAATTTCAGAGATACTGCAAAGTACAAAATTTTGACCTCCTCTCCACAGGATCAACTTCTCTGAACCTTTGATCACAAGTGGGTTCTACTCCTGACACAGATGGAGCAGAATTCAAGACCTCAGATTCCTCAAACAGGAGACAATCACAGATTTTCAGAAGTGTTAACATCAGAGACTCAGTGGCACCTGTATAATTAGGGACAGGGAATAAAAACTCTCAAAATTTTCTGGCAGAGCCCTGATGACAGTGGCATTTTTGTCACTAGCCTTCTGCTTCTTGAATGGATCTTTGTTTTGGCCCAAGGACCAGCTACATTTCAAGGCAGTTGTGAGATTCAGAAATCAACTTGGAGTAGATAATTATTTTGCCAAAGCCAGCATTAAATTGCCAAAATATAAGAGTTAGAAGCAGTAGATACATGCTTTAAGACACTGGCTGGGTCAGAGGAGAGCAGACGCTACACAGTACACATAAAAGGGGGGAGGAAGAGGAGGTTCTAAGGGAGAAAAGAAAGCCAAACAAACCCATGATCAAGTAAAATAGCAGGAAATGATACTTCTCTCAGGTTGACCCAGGATATGCAGCAAAAAGGAGTCATTAGGACAGAACACACCTTATGGAGGTCACCACTGCAACAAAGGCTTCTATTTCAAAAACATGCAGTAGAAGCTACCACAGTGTCAACACACACGAAGACACTCACACAAAAATGCAGGAGGTGTTTTCTGTTCTTAATTCTGGGTACAGCTCTCACCACTCTAAAAGCAGATACAGTGAAACGCTCCAAGGATTCATATAAAGTTCCCCCTTACCTCTCCATAGATCCTGAAAGTACCAGTGTCCTCCTCAAGTTCAATGGTTGTAACTCCTGGAACCTTTCTGGCTTGTTGTATGTTACTGCCATGTGTTCCTATAGCAAGTCCCATTAAATCTTCTCTGACTACAAACTCCTCATGAAATGCTGCAGCAAGCTGCTTTGTGCACTGAAGGGAAAACAAAACCAGACTCATCCACATGCACTCACTGTAATGCACTGCTCTGAGCTCAGTTTCAAGCAACAAGAGCCACAAGCTGTGGCTTTACCTCCAAGTGTTTTGTAGCTTCCTCATTTCTCGACATCAGCATGAGTTTGGTGCGAATGCTGCGCAGGTGCATGTCACTGAGGATGTTCACTCTCTTCACTGTTGCTTCACTGGCAGACTACAGGAGAAGAGAGAGGGAACCTAAGTTTTGGCTTCGTAAGCGAATACACATTTAGAGGACCAATCAGGAGCCTACTGAAACTAAGTCATGAACATGATCTCAATTCCCAGAAGTTACACGAACATTGCTCTTCCTCAAAACAAAGCATGAGAAATTCAGCACCACCACCAACTACCTGTTCTCACTCACAGCATGTTTTTACATTAAAGACTTTGCTGCTGAATTACATAGTAACCCTTTCCCCTTGATGTTGCCCAAACAGATCTTGCTACCATATACATACTTGGCACTTTGTGTGCGAATAAGAGAGCTAAGGAAATAATCAAGGACAACACCATCCTGCAGAGTGAGGTTCAAGTGGATAATATTGAGTAAATGAAGTTATGAAAAGTTAAGAAAAGCTAAAGCTGGGACAACCCTATGTAGTAAGAAAACCATCACAGACACGTCTGTGAACATCTTCCTTCACAGAAGGAAGCGAGCAATTCCTTAATGGCTACACTGAGCTGCTTCAGTGGAAACCCGGTCGTGGGTCAAACTGCACAGTGTAATATAGACTCCAGAGTGGAGTAAGATGATTTACCACCGAACCACCTGCTAAAATCAGTGAAATGCAACTCACCTGAGAATGACAAAAGTCATACGAACAGTGAGACTCAAAGCTGCTCCTAAATTTAGGTTGTATGCATTGGAGCCCTTACCCTCAAAGATTAAACACATCTACTCACATTAAATCTCTCACAATTATACATACCTTGACAAGTTAATCCATTTTCCATACACACACACAGGTGGCCATGCATTTCCTATAAATAATATACTGGGAATCCATGCAACATTTACAGAGAAGCAATTACTTACCAGTATTACTAGTTGAGCAGTTTCAGCATGATAAAAAATTCTACATGCTCCCACAGCTTTTTTGAAATCTTTATGTGCATTTTCATTAGCACACCTAAGGAGACAAAATGATTGTTATTGCAACAAGCTGCATCAAAACTGAACATGTAATAACATGATCAGACCCAAGAACATTCAGTAGCTTATGGCAAGGACTGCTCAGAAACAGGGAAGTTCCCATTCTCAACATGGTTCCTGCTTCTCTGTGGCTTCATGATAACAGTTATCTGGACAGCCTCAGTAACAAGCTCACTGTGAAGTGAATCACCGGTACAGGCACAAAGTTCCCACCTAAGAACTTGCCTTCTGTCCCCACCCTGAAAGCTCAGCAGGGCTCCCAGTCATCCCACTTTCAAAATGAGCTACTGCAGCTGTAACCACCCTTAAGGTTCTTCACAGACCCGTAAATCAGCCTCTAAAACAGGAGCCAAGTGGGTTTTTCTCTCCCTTCCATAAAGTAAAAGCCTTCCTGAAGTGTGCAGAGCTACTCACGCATCTCTCAGGTCTTCAGGAACATCCACAGTGCACTTGAAGAAGGTGTTCTTTTTGACAGTTTTGTTCTGATTCACAGGTCGGAGTCGTTCATAAGTGACAATTTCATTGTAAGTGGCATCACAAGCAGCATATTCAATGACGTAAAACTGGGAAAGAGTTTTTTTTTAAAGTAAGAACTTCAGTAAGGAACAACAAAGACATAGCAACATTACCAGCATCAGCAAGGAAGCACAAAATCTGAATATATAAACAAAACCCTAAAACAATGACACATTTCTACACAAATGAGCCTGGACATATTTCAGCACCCCTGTGCTCCCTCACTGAAGTCAGGGCACTGTTACCAGCATAGTCTCAGTGCCCCACAACAGCATCTTGGATTGATTTTTCTCATGCCCATCTCTCTTTCAAATATTTTCACTATTTCAATTTAAGTTCCAAAACCCAAAATGTTTACTGGAGCCCCAATTCTAAAAAATATCGAAGAGAATAATTCTTCACAGAAATATCTACTCTGCAACACTAAAACAAACAAGGCAAATCCACTGATTCAATGGGCAAACTCCCTGGGAATCATACAAGACCAAAATCAATGCAAAAACTCAATCTTTTTGACACACACTGCCAGATTTAGGAAGGCAAGAGAACTAAGAAGATTTAAGTTAGCAATAATCTACTCCTACGCTTCCACCCAACACATGCAAGTTTAAAGAAGCCTGTGTGCACAGTATCCCTGCAGCCTGGCTCTGTGTTAGGGATGCAGCCTTCTCCTCCCCTGATATCAAAATTTCAAACTTCTGTGACATTTAAGAAAAGCATATTAGCTACAAATGACAAATTATCATTTAAATCAGTTTGTCTCCTTTTATCCTGATTTCTTAATGGGCTGTTCCTTCACAAGGGTCAACAATCAGAATCTTCCTCCGGTAGGTGTTTACTACCACCTTGCCCTTACAGAGCTCAACAAAAGTTGTTATTTGTTGACGGTTTTTAAACAATATTAGAGATTGGACAATTATTTTTTCTCAACACCGTTTCAATTGGTTTTAGGAATCTGATACAGCAGAAGCATCAAAACACAGGACTCTTCCCACTATGAATTTCAATTTTCTTGCTGTCATTTCACAAAATAAAGCTTTAATGAGACTGGGTCAAACACTGTCACAGCTCTACACACACAAGTATCTGAATCTGCAAGTTACCTGGCAGCTGCAAACAACCATTTATTTATGGTAAAATAAAAACTTGACATATGTAAAAGCAAAACAAGCAGTGTCCTTCCTCTACACTCAGTAAAAACATACACAGAAACCAACCCACAGCCACCCACAGCAATAGCTACAACAGCAGGCTTAATTTACAAACCATAAACAGGTTTTAACCACAGGTGCTTCACTTCATTTTCAGCACCAAGTTCAATCCGCAAAACAGGTTTGTCAGAAATCCTGTCCTGCATGCCTCCAGCCTTCAAGCAATTAAACTGCAGATAATGGAAGTCACTTGCTCAGCTCTGAGGGCATGACCCTCTGCTGTGCAATGCAGCAAAGGTCATTCCAAAGTGGTTACAACTCGTAATTTTCTTTTGTCATGTTTTTGTATTTGTAGTACTTTATCCAGAGTTTTTTCATGACAAAGAACTCCCTATTTACTGTATTTAACATGAAAGCATGAAATCAGTAAGTTTTAAAATAATTTACCTCTCCTTTCATCATTCGAACTTTTGCCAGCCACCAGCCACAAGGTTCTTGGTCATTTGCCCTAGAATAAACCTGGAAATGAAAGTAGTAAGAACCAGCAAAAGCACATATAAACGTAATTCACTTATCTGCATGTATAATGAAGAAAGAACCACAGAAGTTTTTTAATTTTCATTACAATGGAACAGTATTCTACTCCCATCCTTCTTGCACCACAAGGACTGTGAACAGACTTCCTTTGCATAATTACTAACAATTCAATGGACATTTTTAAAGAAAGATAAAACTTTGGCTAAACACTTATTTGGGGGCAATTCCTCAGTAAATTCAAACATTGTCTTCAAACTGGAAGTCCACACATAGAACTAATTCCACGATTCAGATTTCTGTTTTGTCCTTGACTTGATAAAATAAAGACTACTGAAATGAACCAAGTCATCACATGACTACCTATTCCACATTAAAAAACACTACCAAGTTAATGCATGTTCAGATATAGAACAGACTACCGAAACCCAGTTTTCCCATCCTTAAGTTTCATTTGCGCGTCATATACTTCCGATAGGCCAAAGTCCTTCGCATGCAGACTAAATGAGTTTTACAGCAGCAGGAAGTAGAAAATAACCCTTTACATATAACCTCTAACAAAGGCAATGTATTTCAAATAAAGGAATAGAAAAACCCAGCACCCATTTTTCTCTTAGATCAGTTGCCCAAAAATATGACAGTATCCTCAGGAAAGGAAACTCACTACTTCAATTTTAAAGACAAGTACAGAAAAACCCCCAGAAGTTAAACTGAATCACTTACGACTACAATGAGCAGGGAACAGAACACACATATTTCGGTTTCTAGATTTAATACACCACTCCTGTAACACTCTCTCTCTCTCTCTGTAGAACACCACAATTCACACAATTTCCTACCAGACTGTACCAGATATTTCATCTGGGTTAAAACTCTTGTTATTGGAGGAGCTTTATGACATCTTCATATCAAAAATTTCCAACACTTTACATTCCAGGTCGAAAAAGAAAACTGCCTACATTTTGTGTCAGAATTCTCAGCTATTTTAAGTTTTAGATTTCGAAAAAATTTCCACTGGCAGTTTTGTGAGAAAACTGAAATGTCGCAGCTTCACTGAGATTCTAATAAACCCATGTACAGAGACATGCTCCATTTTAAACCTTCACCTCGGTAATGGCCTTACACCCCTCACCACTGCCTGGTATAGACAACCAATTCCAGACCAGCACAGCTCACAAGCATTCACTCACCTCCACCTCATCTCCTTCACCGATTTCTTTCTTGATATCAGGGGGTGGTGGTAACCTGACTTCATTGAAGGGCACCTGGCGCTCTGGTTGCCAACTGGAAGTTGAAGAAGCATTACACATTAATTCTCAAATTTTCCTATTGTTTTCTCAGTTTTAATTTTGGAATTCTGAGTTTCATGAAAATTCATTCTCTGCATATAATGAGGTCTGTTTCCTTACTGCTAGAAAGCAAACCTTGTAAGCAGATGAACAACAATCACAGCAAGACAAAAGTAGTATCTGGGAAGGTATTTAACTATAACATTTTTAAATTAACTGAAAAATTTAACTAATGGCTTTCATAAAACCCAGTGAAAGATATAATACGATGTAGTTAATATTCCTACTGCTCAAGTCATAAAGCCCTTATACAGATTTAAGCTCAGCTTTGCAGTCCACTATGGGATTCATCCATTTCTCCACCTCATATTTAACATTTCAGCTGCTTACCACCAAAGTTTTATGTATTTCCGGAAAATCTGACTCCAATCTTTAATAAAACTTTCCTGCAAACTTGCTGATGTTCCCCAGTAACAGATTCAGATCAAAACATATCTTTGTATCTGCTTATCAATACCAATTACTTCTAGGCATACAAAATAAAGGTTTACTTTCTTGTACAGCAAGGCTACTTGTTTTACTATAGTTGGCTGTACAAAAGTATTTTATTTGTAGAAGTGTATGTTTCCAGTGCATTTTATGAAGACTACTGGAGCAATTAAATCCACTGTGTTCTCCTGAAATTCCTTCTCCTTCTATTCTGTGAATGTCACAGAATGCCATCAGCTGTTCCTCACTCTTAGTCAGAAATTCGACTAAAGACTCTACAAAGGTTGAAATAAAACCAGGAGAAAGACCCTCCCAAAAAACTGTATTAATTTAGAATATCTGAGGGACTTCTAACGGCATCTGTCAAAGCATTACAATGTCCATAATTTCTGCCCATCTGATTCACATTAGACACCAACAGAATCAGAACCAACCAACTTGGGTCAGGATTACTGCAAGTCATTTGCTTTGCTGACTTTTAATCACCTGCAGACCTGTTGTACGTTAGTAGAACAAGTCTGAGCATAAGAAACAAAGGGCACTTCTCTAACTTCCTAGATGAGAAGATGGATACATTTACATGTTTGCTCTGAAACAACAGCTTACACTCAAGTACCTCACTTAATAAAGATGTTATGTACCATATAGTTTTAATCTAGACATTATAATAAACTTTTTCTTTTAATTATAGTTTGAAAAGCAATAAAAATGCATGAAGATTATTACTGAGGTTCTGGAACACATCCAGAGAAGGACAAGGAAGCTGGTGAAGAGTCTGGGCATAGATCTGATTGAGGAGCAGCTGAGAGAGCTGGGGAGGGGGGTTGGCCTGGGGAAAAGGAGGCTCAGAGGGACCTGAGAAGAAACAGTGCCGAGATGTGCCTGGGAGGTTTAGACTGATAGTACAAAAAACTTCTTCACTAAAAAGGTGGTCAGACACTGGAATGGGCTGCCCAGAGAGGTGGTGGAATCTCCATTCCCAGAGGTGTTCCAAGGGCACGAGGATGTGGCACTTCCATAGCGGTGAACACTGTGGTGCAGGGCTAACAGCTGGACTTGATCTCAGAGGATCAAGTCAGCCTCTCCAGCCTTGAGGATTCTATGACATGGACAGCTTTTGTTTAGGTTGGAAGGTATTTCAGCCACAAAATGTTAATGAAATCACATTCTATTTCTGAGAAATGGTGAAGGAGGCTGGCAAAAAAAATTCAGTTGCAATTAAATTGTCCTTGTTGCAAATACAGCAGTTACTAATCTCATGGTTTGGGTTTTTCCTTCCCCTCCCTGCCAGTGGAGGAAGCGCACAGTGGAAAAGTGCCCTTTTACAGAAGGCTCAGCTCTCAGAATATGAGTCCAAGTTTTGGTGGCAAAACTTTTTAAGTCCAGAACTGGAGCATCTCACTGGGGAAATGCAAACCAAGATGTTTTAAGAAATTACTTATGATGGGATACAAACTACCTACTAAGACAATCTGACAGAACTGATGCCTAAGCTACAGGGCACAAATCACTAAAAAAGGAGGTTCTTGCTTCTTATAACACAGAAGCCTCTCCTTCAACACAGCTGCTTCAAACTCCAGTGAGCCTCTATGAAACGGTACCTCAAGATCCAATTTTCCATCTAACAGTAATAAAAGTTTCCAGGTCCTGAAGCTTCTGCATTCATTCCTTGCCTCCTTACCCTCAGAAAATGTCTTCTAAAATAATTAAGGCTACCTGCCCAGAGACTGAGTGTTGTTATGGCCACAAAATCATCACTAGCAGTCTGTGCTGGTACACTTAACTTTGGGAACCTCACAACAGCTGTAGATAAAGATTGGCTAACAATAGCAGAAAATGCAAAGTGACAGTTGAGATTGCCTATTGTGGGGTAGATGTGTGTATTTGTTAGTGATAATCACTATCACAACACTGATGCTCCCAGCACAGGACACTCCTGCCAATTTCGGTTCCACTAAAGCCCTTATGAATTTAACTCTGTAAAAAGCATATGAATTGATCAGATTTACGTCACAGAATAATTTGACTGTGTATACACTTCCTGATCAGATCTATTTTTAGTCAACAGAACACTCTACATATGCTGTAGCCCATCCTTTTTGGAACATGGCTGCTGCTGCCAGACTTTCTTTAGAACACATGGATGATATGGATATTAAACACTAGAAATGCATTTGCCAACAATTCAACTCCTGATGTGAAGCCCTGGCATTTCCTTTAGCTTACTTGGTTTCTGACATTAAAGTATATATTTTAAATGTAAAGAGAAGCAATTACTTTTCTTCAGAAAGTAATACAGATGTTGAAGATGAAACTCATTATTTGTCACATCTTCTTAGACCATGGATAGAATGGTGGGTTTAATTTTTTGTTTGTTGGGTTTTGGGGTGGGGGTATGAAAATCTAGGAGACAGTAACAGGTTCCATAACCACCTCTGTGTTAACATAAATTATGGTTGCCATCTCATCTTCTGTCCTCATAAAAGAAGGACTATAAAGCATAAGTCAGAAAGAAACAAACACTGGGTTTTGCAGGGTAAACCCCAGGATTACTTATGTTCCCCTCAAGGGTTTCTTTTTACACACGTGTATATACGTACACATACATACACACCTGGGATTATGTCAGCAGGATTATAAATACTGTTTATAAAGACAGTATTGCTCCCTAGCATTACCTTTATTACCCAGCAATCTTTCTTCAAGAAAAGCTCAAAGACTAATCTACAGGTGAGAGCTGGCAAAGGTTTTAACAATTTTCACATCAAATGGTGACACATTTTATAGGATCTCCACCTAGTAACTGGAAGGGAAACAGGAAAGAGTATGCAGCTCACAAAGTATTTAGAATTAGCACTGGAATCTCCCAGGTAATCCGCAGTGTTATCAGTCAGAATGCTGAACAACAGGTATTCATTTGTACTTTACCAACCCATGGATTATCCCTGGCTAGCCACTACAAGCTCCCAGCAGCACAGCTATGTTTATATATTAAATGAAATGGGCCTCATGGATAATTATTTTTCAAGATTTGCTAACAGATTTGCACCCTTTTCCACTAAAAAACAATAGGTCTTTTGACTGGATATATATGTATATTTATCTTTCTAATAGTTAAAAGAAAAAAAATGCCATCAGGATATTTTTACTCTTCTCTGGTTGAGAAAATACTGATCACCATTCCAGAGAGCAGACATAAAATTGATAATCTGACTACTTTGGTATTTTTCATCTTTTCCTGCTTTTGTGTAAGAGTATCAAGCCTGTGCCACTGACTCCTATGTTAATTAAATTTGGCTGTCACATCTATGGCATCACTAAAGATACCAAAGAATGTACAGGACTGTGTAACTGAATTCTGATACAGATTCAAGAAGGCAGTTCATAGAAGCTGAACAGAATAGTAAGCCTGTATCTCTAGAACTACATCTAATGAAATCTGCTTCCTCTTAAAGGCAAAATAATTAAACAAAAAAAACCCCAGCAAAAGCACAAAACTGAAATAACCTAATATTCAAATAATTGTTTTAAAAATAAAATACTTACTTGTTTTCAAATACAACTGTGAGGGAGTCCTCATGAACATCTTTGATAAATCCCTAAAACAAAAACATTTCTGTTACAAGAATGCATGTGAAATCAAACGCAGCAATTTCAATACAGCCTGAACCTGAGCCAAGACCACCACTAACACTGAGCTTCTGATCTCAGAAAGCTCCAAGACACACTCCCACTCTTTGCACGAGGCTGCTGATATTCTTAGCTGGCTATTCCAAGAGGTGCAGAGCACGAGTCCGAATGACTGCTAAAACTCACCAGCTTTTACAACTGAACTCACTATCAAGAGTTTCTGTCTCTGCCTACAGGTGTGTACAGGTGTTTCACAGGAACAAAATGAGACAGATCCAGGCAAGGGCAGTTATTCCAATAGCTGTGCACAGCACTATTTGCTTCACTGGTGTTCCTCCCAACACAAACTGAATCCTAAACAACTGTCCCCCTGAAGAGTCCGGCAGCCAGTTTCAATCACATTTGGCAGTAGAGGCTGCCACACAGCCAGTTATGGTATCATCTTTCAGGTACTAAATTGGGGACTAGATGAGGCCAAATGCCTGTAGGACCTCCCCGGAAAACAAATAGAATACAGTATTTCATGGATTTTTTGTGCTTACATTTAGGGGGCATTGGGGCATTCATTACCAAAAACTTGAGATCAACCTCACAGAACAGAGTTATATCCAAGTACCCATGTAGAAATTAAGCTGCTACATTTCTTGGTTAAGAAGCATAGGCATGCTAAAAAAAAAGAAAAAAAAGTAAAAAGAGCACTACTCCCGCCTTTGCTCCAGCCTGGTATTTGCCTATTGCCCAAGCAGAGATGGTCAAGGAGGACCCTGCAATTTTAAAGGAGTAAGAAAGATGCACAGCTATGCTAAGAGAAAGAAGTTCCAGGAAATCTGCTGAATGGATTATACCCATTTAAGAAACTGCCAACTGAGGAGGATGAAGAGCCTACCAGCTGTGCAAGGAGCAACCAGCCCACTGAGGTATTATGTGTCAGCTCAGGGAAAGATAAATTTTGACAGAGTCGATCTCTCCATGCAATGACAGACAGTAAAGCAGCCCACACTGAGAGCTGGCTGCAAAGGGCCTATAAAAACCAATCTCCTTTTACCTGAGCTCATACTCAGCCAATGCTTTGAAAGCATTTGCTCAAAACCTGCTTTTCTGCTCACTGAGCTTCCCTCAAACCCATCTATCAGCAACACAAAAGACTGGTTCTAGCAGAAAGCACACTGGCAACCCTCAACAAAGGAGGTCACCAGAAATCATCTTGTTGAACCACCTAGTGTGCTCCTAATAAAACAAACCCTCTCAAAGGCCATCCGGCCACTGCAAGAGAAGGCAGGAAAATCTCCTTCTCTGAAAGGTAAGCAAGTGAAACAGTTGAGAGTAAAATATACCCAGAATCAGGGATTTTCAGTTTCAAGGAAACCGCATGGGAGTATAAAGTTATGTCCGTTTAAAGATGCAAAGAGCATATAAAATTTTACTGCCTGAAGCATGGGTAGGCCAGCAACCAGTAAGAGATAAAGCAGAACTTCTACCTAATTTACGCTAGCAACAGTTCCCTTAAACATACCCCAGCACAGGGACAAATTAACATGGCATATGGTGCAGGAAATAGGAGTTTCTCTACTACAATTCATTCAAACTCTATACAGGGACAAAACACTGAAGTCACAGCACTGAGAACCAACTTCATGCAGTCCAGCATTCTGCTACATGACAACTTATCACAAGACAGCAGTATTTACAGGGAGAGATTAACTCTCTACTAGAGACAGCCATTTACCTGCATTCCAAGAGCCTGTGATTCAATACTAGTCTCTGCCTCATTATGCTATTTTATTTCACAGCTGAACCTGGTTTTTTATTCCTATTGTGTTCTCACAGTACTCAGTGTGTTTCTAAGGTCAGCCTATAGTAGCTAAAGATTATTCTGCAGAACTGAATTCAGTTCTTTCCTTTGCTGAAAAGTACAACTTCAGAATCAAGAGAGATTCCAATTCAGGTACCATAAAACATCTGATTAACATTCAGAACTCAGCGCTCTGTAGAGTTAAGAAAGTCATGAATCCACTGACTATACATTTTATTAATAAGACAAAAGAAGTGCAAAAAGGAATCCAACTGCACTGACTTTTGGGGATTTAAGACAATCAGCCCATTAGCACTACCAGGTGACATGTGGGTTTCTGTGTAAGGTACAGACAGGTTTAATAACCATAACCATAAGGTCCCACTGAAGAATACCAAAGGTGAAGCGGAACATTTATGCAGAGATATGGCTCTCAGCAGACCAGCAGCTGACACTGCACAAACATCAGCTGCATAAACAGAAACATGGGACAATTTTCAATAAAATCTAAAGTACAAATTCCAACAAAGAGTCTGTACATTTTATAACACCATGTGGGTTTCAGGAACTCCTTCACGGAAGGAAGTCTTTCAGTTCAAAGTGTGCACACTGCTCTTCCCTCCCACAGGAGAATGTAATGCAGACTCACTGCTGGCAGACACGTAGGCAGCAACTGCCTTGGAACTACCTGCACAGCTTTTTCACTTGGTATTCCGAACTCTTTCACTCCCTAATATAATCAAGCATAACATCTACCAAGTATGCACTTCAGATCACAAATGCACATATGTAAAGTATCAAATAAAATTACATAACTATTAAATAATTTTATTGTTGTGAGGCCTGAAAAGAGTCTGATTAGAGTCTAACTGTATGCAATTACTTCTGACTATTATCAATTTCTCTACAGCTCTGAGGACGAGATCACATTTACAGCCACTGAAGCACAGCAGTCTATGAGGTATTATGGACTGTATGGTCCATTTGTAATAAAACTAGAAATAATGAGAATTAAGTATGACTTTAAAACAGTTTTCTAAGAAATTATTTCATTACTGTCAAGAAGGATGTTAAAAGTATAATTAGAACATTTTCTGAAAGCAAAACTTCCTGTGTATGACTTTCCTATCTTCAACTCCACCTATACACATTATCAGCTGTCACTTACAACTTCCAGATAAAACCAGAAAGAGATTTCGTGCATGTCAGGATGAGATTTAGTGTAGTTTTCAAAGAAGTCTTCATAAAGCCTATGATAATTAAATTTAAAAAAAAAAAAGGTTTTACCAAAAAACCTGTGACATTACGGTATTTTGGTATTTCACCATGCAAAACAGACCCTATAGTAAATCCTATAAAGTCACTAGGATTTCTCCAGAAGAGGTGTGATGAACATGAAACAGAAAACTAAATAACCTGGTTTTCAATTAGGGAGTTTTGAAGGAGTTCTTTATTTGTGAGGTAACCTATATAAATAGATTTGCACTAGCCATGCCTGATATTGTATCAAAAACATTCTCTACTAAATTAAGTAATGATCCACCGCCTTAACTTTTCCTCTAATGAACAACTACTCTGTTACTGAAATTTAATTTAGCAGTGTTGCCTAAGACGGATAATGCCAGTTTCTAAGTTCGAAGAGTTCTATGTTCCTAACATACCATTCCATGTATGAAGAAGATGAGGTGATGAGGCAGGGCTAATAGACCACCAAACACATCATCAATAAATACAGTGGCATCAAAAAGAGTGAGGCACTGCAGTATCAGCAAGTGAGCTTACACATAACTTTGTGTGTGTTTTATACCACACACAAACCTGCACAGGGCAAGAGGGGAAGAAAAACTGACATGACTTCATGTCAGAGCTCTGATTCAGCCTGTCCAGATATGAGTGTCAGTCACCGCGTTTGTGCTGTGAGCTGGAGCCCTGGCAGTCCATGTATGCCCCTGCCTGCAGCAGCTCTGCTCAGCAGGAGCAGGAGACTGTACTGTACTACAGGCTATTAATGTCCTGCTGGCTCCACAGGCTCCTGGGCTCAGACCTGTCTCTGCCACTCACTTGGCAGGAGCCGAGCTCTCAACACCAGCACATGCAGAGGGACAGCATGGGAGACCCAGGAAATCTAACCTGGGGCTGGACACGATGTGCAGGAAACTCAACCAATCATTTGCACCAAAATCACTGCAGCTGAGACTCCCTCCTTTTGTAACAGACACCCACACACACTCTCTTCCTTTTACCTGGGTTTTGCTCATGGATTTAGGATTAGGATCTGCTGATAACATAAACGGATCAAGACTTACTGAAGTGCCCTCACAGTGAACTGTATGTCTGTGTATGTATATATGCACAAACACAACCTTTTTTTTTTTTTTTTTAAATTCAATTCCAGGCAAAGCCACAAAATCTGTAAAACAGATCCAATGCAAGTTCCCCCCATATCCTACTTTCTCTAAGTTTATCTGACCCCCAAGCAGGATGATCCAATCTAAAAACGAGGTGCTGTAAGTTTAGCTGCAAACTTTCTTTCCAGGGACAGCCACTGTGCTAGCCTTTAAGTCACACATACCTGCACACTGAAACTGTATTAATATCACCTTACCCACCGCTGAGCCAATTTCAAACAGCAAACACTTCGGCATTTGGTACCATGGACTCTTTCTGAACCAGTGACATAAAGGTCAAGCAGCCTATATCCAATTACCAAGCCTTTCACTCCTTTTCAGATGCAAGAACCCTTTGTGTTTCTAACAAACAGTGAAACACAACTGTTTGTGTAACAAACGCATGAAATAATTATTGCTAAAGTATGTATCTCATGCTGAGCCCCTAAAGGAAAAAGAAAGAAAATAAAGCAAACAAAGGAAACTTGTAAATAATCAAACCACTTGATAAGAAAGACTGAACTTGGTATTATTTTCATTATAAGTGATTAGCTGCACCTGTTTATACAAGGAACTGATAAAAGCAAACAGCTGTGGCTTACTGCAAACCACAAACACTACAAGCTGGTATCAGGAAAGAAAAATATCCTGAACTATCACACCAGTTTTAGCAAGCACAGTTTAATTCATGACATTACTGCTTACTTCCATCCACAATCACAATTACGTGTAAATTCAAGGGTTGTTCTGACAGTCGTGCAAGAGCCTCAGCACTGAATTTGGGCTCACTCACAGACGTCTCAATGACTCATTTCTTACACTGGTTTCTTCATATGCATCCTCCAAAAGGGCAAAACTTCTGGAAAACACCCTCCACTGATCATGTACTTCAGCAATCAATAACCATTCCCTGTGGCATCTCCCTTCTATCAGCCTAAGAGGCTCAAGCAAACAGTTCACCAACAGCAACTACAGCTACTTCTTGCAAGACTCTACACAACTTTCAACTGATCAGGAACAACTTTAAAATGCCTAAAATTTCCCACCCATACAGATGTAGGGCTGGATGTAATAAAAAAATGTTGACAATTACAACACAGTTAAGATCTTTAAAGAAAAAAAACAAAGGCCATTCCAGTTACAGTTTCCTGGTGTAGTAATTGGGCATGAATAGTGTGCGAGCTACACTCCTAATGACAAATATTTTAATAACCATCAAGCTAAAAACCACTCAGAGCAACTCGAGTTGTTTGCAAAGCCACTAATTAAAAATTTTAAGAAAAGTTAAAAAAATAATTGCATTTTTATTGATGCATAAATCCTCACTCCCACAGAGTTGCTCATCAAGCTTTGGCTCTACATGTGGAGAAATGGTGTGTTACTTGTCATTCATCATTTTTTCCCCTTATTAATATTTTGGCTTGTGTCTGCCTTGAGGCCAATGCCAACTCCTGCTACCAGAATTTTGCTTAGTCCTGTTACCAGAAAACTGCACCTCTTGAGAGAGGAACAGGCCAACAAGGAAACACTTCAGAACCTGTAAATTACGGGTTGAGTTCCATTTTAATTCATGGGGTTTTTTCTCCCCTTGCGTAATCTAAACAGCTACTACTGTAGAACTAAAGAATACAAGGGCCTGCAGCACAGAAAAGCCCATTTTCCAGCATATTTAAGTCCCTACAAGGAAGAACACATTAGATCTTCCAGAGTTGTTCAAATGCCACTGAAAGACTCAGTCAGAGGAACTGATTTGATGTTCAATTTATGTACCTTGGTCTTACCGTAAGGCTCAACCTGTTTCAGGGAAGCTCATGTGGGAAATCATGAATAACGTGCATCACCAGGGCTCTTAATCTGCATACAAGTGAGCACATAAAGGCTGATGGACATACTGAGTAAAACTGAAGTTTTTGTCTGTTCTTCCAAGACCCTCCACGACTGGCAGGTCCAGAGGCAATGGCACAAATGGGAATATAAGAATTTCTGTATGAATGTCAGGAAACTTTTTTTTTTTTTACTGTGAGAGTGACTGAGCAGAAGCACAGGCTGTTTGGGAGGTTGTAGAGTTTCCATCCTCAGAGATACCCAAAAGCCATGTGGACATGGGCAACTGGCTCTACGTGGCCTCACATGAGCAGAGGTGTGGACCAAGTGAACTCCCACACTCTCTGCCAGCCTCAGCCAAGTGTGAATCTGTGAATTACTTCATCATCCTAACGATACAGTGAACCATCATCCTGAAAACACTGCAGGCAGGCCAAGACAAGGCTGGGAGTATTCAGCTTTCACTCTCTTCAACACATTCAGAAACCAAAGAAATCCAGGTATTTTGGACCATTCTATACATAAAGAAGGATCATTCTAATGTCCCAAAGACAAAAACTTGCCTGCCATCTAGTCTTCACCTAGAAAGCATAAACTTTTCTATCCTCAGGATGCCCTCACTTCACCTTTAATATATGCAAGCCCATAACCAGTAGTTTTCAGCAGCCCTGTCTGTTCTCCCTGTTCCACAGCACAAACCCCCCCCATTTTTCAGAAGCCCACAATCATTTCAAGCCCCATCAGTACCATCTGTTCTCCAAAGACAAAAGGGTGCTCAAAATTATGATATATGCAAAGTCTTCTAAGCTGCAGGAAGTGGCTAAACACTGGCTCTGCTGTGTAATGGTTGAGAACCTGGCATAAAATATACACTAAATGCTGTCATGCTCTCCAGACTGTATCAGTTCTTTAAAGCAAATGGAAAAAACAGAAACCACAAATTAGTTTGATGATTTAGATATACAAGTTGAAAATTAGATCATAATATGCATTCTCTTATATTTTTTTTAAATTACCTTGGGATTTACCGTAATAGCCCACTGACACATGAAAACTCAAAATGCTTTTCATTATGTATAAATTTTAATAAAATATATTAATTTTCCCATACTAATTTATTGCAACCATAGTGTATACATATCATGTATGTTCTTCCTGCACTTAGGAAACTGAAGAGCAATTATTACAGGAACTAAAGAAACTTTGTAATAAAAAGTACCATTTACCATGGTCATACCTCTAGTAAGTACTGAAAACCCTCTATAATGCTCCAACAGATTTAACCAATACATTTGTTCTACTGCAGCTAAGTTGCAGATCATAGTAACAATTCCTTAAAAGAAAATCTCTCATGTTATTGTTTACATAATTATTTTGGTTTTTATCTCTGTTGGCATAGCAGGATCTTCCTGATCTCATTTATCTGGGGTTATGCTGTGCTAATCAACCCAGATTCAGACTCTTCTAAAGGCAAACCTCAAATCTCATCCCATCTTACAAATTCTGCTTTTTCTCTTCAGAAAACTTTTGCCACCTTCCATAAAGTGTCATACAGCTTAGAAAAGATGAGCCTTTTGTCATTATCTTGCAATGATCAATGCCACTGGTGCCCAAAATAGGACACTTCCTAAAAGAGACTGACACACCTCTTTGCTTTAGGTCACTTTAAACAGCAAGCGACCTAGGAGCGTTACCTAGTTCCAAAATAAATGCAAAACCTCTGCCTTCCTCAAGAGTAAGACTCACAAAATGGAGTCACTGACACACACACTTAACTGCATTTCACTCACAAGAATAATCTTTTAGAATTGTGTTTGTTTGAATCATTTGGCTTGGGTCTTTTCTTACAGGGGTTGTGTGTTTTTTCCTCCTCCCCATTAACAGTGGATTACTCTGAGTTGGGGCTTTGATCACTGTGCATCCAGTCATTCTAACCTGCCTTCATCCACTATGAAGATGCCATCACTGAACTTAATCCCCACTTCATTGATCTCAAAGCCATTATGCCATTTTTAATTAAAACTTCTGCTTTTTAAAGTCACTGTTCACAGGGCTAAAACACATGATGGTGCTAATCCAAGGCTGATAATTCTCACTGATTTAGGAGGAGACGTCATCCTTGCAGATTTTAAATCAGGCTTATTGTAGCAGATTCTGTGCACACAGATCCCTTCAGCCCAAAAATTCAGCACACCTCATACTCCCATGTGTCTGACATTCCTCTTAAGCAGAAGACCAACTGATCCATCATTGGGAAAGTTGTCCAAGATCACAAGGTATAAAATGGTAAGCTAAGAAAAGCGTTTCCAAATTCTGGGCTTCTTAATGCTTGGGGGGGAATCAATTCTATTTAGGAACATCCTGTTCTAGACGGAAGTGATTCTGACGTGGGTTTCTGTGTGATACTCCAGGTTCAATAAAAAAAATTATCTACTGTATAAAATTTATTATCTACTTATTTTGGTAAAAAATTCAGAGAGTTCCCTACTAGGGATGCAGATTATCCCATTGCATTCTTTCCTCATAAGGGTATCTCCCATTTGTCTTGGCCAGCTGAAAGAACTAACTCCTGAAGTCAGCTGGTTACAATCCCTTACACCCAACTGCCTCCACATACTGTAAAGTCACCACATGATTCCCAAGCCAAATCCACAGCTGCACACAGGAAAATCTGAAGGGGCGAGGGGGAATCAAAAGGGCCAGCCCCACACCAATTGCAGTATTGACTGTGCAATGCCACACTGTGCATGTGGTTAAGCACAATAGCTACAGAGAGTCCCGAGATTAAATCCTCCCAGAACACAGCCACACTGCATGCTCACAACACTGGCTGGAATCAGCCCTTCTGGAGAGGAAGACAGGAGCCTACTGCCATAAAAAGAGCTGGGATTCTTAAACATCTGAAGCCAGGCTTAGGGGAAAATGACTGACAGGCAACAGCTGAGAGTATTCTGCATTGATCCTGTACCATCCTGACATTCCAGGGAGGGTGATGGTGAAGGAAGATTTCTGAAGGCATAAATAAACTCGAAATCTTTAAAAAAATTATTTTAAATATTTTAAGACCATTATTATCGCCCCGGCTTACCCCATCCCACGCAAAAGCCCATGCATCTTCCAACACCAATCCCCCCACACGCCCACCCACCCTTCCCAAAATGAAGGCTCAGGGAATCCCCGCGCCGCGCATCTGCTCCCCCCGGCCCCGCCAGCGCTCTGCCTTCCCCACACACGAACCTCCCCTGCGCGCAGCNGGGCGGGGCGGGGCGGGTGCTGCGGGAGAGGCTCCCGGGAAGGGCTCCCCGCCGTTATCTCCCCGCCTGCCGGCGCGGGGCTGAGGGGGGAGCGCGGGGCGTGGCCGTGTGAGGGGCGCTGCGTGCGAGGACAATGCGGTGCGGGCGCGGTGCGGGCACGGTGCGGGATGGGCCGCGCTTTGCAATGAACGCCGCTCAAAAGGCCGTGCCCGAGGGGACTCCTTCGGTTCCAGAGCCGCCGCCCGGGGCTGTTAACATGGTGCTCGGCATCCAGCGCCCGGCTCGGCTTTGTCCCTCACGGAGCGCCCTGCCCCGCCCTGCTCACCCTGCCGGGACTGCCCTGCCTGCCTTCCCCGTGCGCTGCTGCCGACAGAAACAATAAAAAATTAAAAAATGCCTGTGGCGTGCTGGCCCTCACAACACACTGGGACGCGAATTGTGCTGTGAGCTGGATGCTCACATAAGCTTAGTCATGCACAGCCTGATCAACGGCCTGTACCTGTGCCAAACCCATGTGTTTATGCAATCGTTTTAAATATAGGACCATACAATCATCCGGGTTGGGAGACACCTTTAAGATAATGAAGTTCAACCATCAACCCAGCACTACCACTGTAACCCCTAAACCCTATCACCCAGCGCCAGATCCAAACACCTCTTAAACGCCTCCAGGGATGGTGACCACCACCTCCTTGCACCACTATTCCAATGCCTGACTATCCTAACCCTGACATTTTTTTTTCAGATATCTAATCTGAATCTCCCATCTCAGCCTAAGGCCATTTCAATAGCAATGCTTTCAAATGCTCTTTCTGCTGATCTTTCCCACTGGGCATCAGACCTAAATGACCAGGAGACCATTGTGATATTTTACCCATCAAATGTTTTTATTTTTAGTTTCTTCATGTTAATCTTGCTTTTGTGCCAGTTGTAACTGTGTCTGTTAGATGGGTGAGGATTTTGGACAAAAAAGGACAAAAAGTGTTGAGAAATCTGTCTACTGGGTAAGGAGGTGCAAATGCTCAAAATTGTCAAAGAATGTGTGGTGGTGGCACTTGGGGACGTGGTTTAGTGGTGAACAGGGCAGTGCTGGGTTGATGGTTTGACCTGATGGTCTTCGAGGTATTTTTCAACCTAAGCATTTCTATGGTTCTGTGATCCTGATGTACCGTAAGTGAAGGAAAGATATGGGTTCAACAGCATAAACACTTTTCCCCATGCTGTGTGCATGAATATTTCTAATCTTGCATAACATTTATTCCACATAAATCTTGGAGAGTGCCTTTTATTCTAAATTTTGTTTTAATCTTTATAAATTACCCACAATTTATTTTGTCTGTGGTGCCAAGGCCACACATGGGCAAGACAGCCCTTCTTGAAAAAAGGTGCTTTCTTTCCTGTTGGCAGAGGCCACTCAAAATTTTCCAGGATAAAGGAACAGGTAATATGAAGCAAACAGTTTTGCTACAAAAATTCTATGCCAGAAGTTTTCATTGCCCCAAGACTGAATAGACTGAGGTTTGTTTATTCGGCTACCAAGACACAGAGTCTCAATGTCTACTGCTAAAAAATGGTCTCTGGGGTTAAAAAAAACCAAACCAGTAATAAACTATGCATGAGCTGCTGTCCTTAGGAATAAAAACAGGACATGGATAAAAAAAATACTCCAGAACTGCATGAGGTGCCTGGGTGTCCACATTTGCAGAACTGGGGGACAGATCTGGGCTTTAGTGATAAGGAGGACTAGCTTGAGCGAATGCAAACTGCATCTGAATTTGCCTGATAAAGTTTGTTTTTCTGGAAGTGTGAGGATGATAGTGGTTAAAGAGACAGGGTTGTTTACATGTTAATTTTGAGGCCTGCTGTGTCTGGGTTAAATGGGGGTAGAAAAGGACTTCAGCAGGTTGTGGGCCATAATCATTTGCAGCACAGATGAATCTGCTCTAAGTTTGGTTTTCACTGAATGTAAATTATGAGTTACTACTAAATTAAATTGCTTTAAACATTTACTGGAATAGGAAAAGGGAGGATCCAGATTCAAGAACTCAAGAATTTCTGATAGTAGCTACTTTTTTTTTTTTATAAGACTTTGTAAGGTTTCATTTTCATTTCATTTTTATGTTTCATTTTGCAACGCCCACAGTGAAACTGCCACTTTCATTTCCTAGAGCTGTTGTGGTGAAGGTGATACTTCGCGTAAATTTGTTGAACCATTCTCTGTCCTCTGAAAATTCCACAGCTCAGGAGGCAGAGCAAGCTGCATATGCCAGAAGGACACTAAGTCAGAAGTTGCAGGATTCTGAATCCTTGGGATCATTGGTTGGAAAGAGCAGAAAAAGGGTTCCCTTATTTGAGTGAGTAAAATGAAGGGTGAAGCATTAAACACTGAAGGATTAGGATATTGTCTTCAAATACATCAAGGCACACAGAGGGGATAATGATCCATGAGAGACTGAGGCTGTAAATGACAGAAAACATGACCAGCAAAAAGAGTCCCCAAAAGGTATAGACTGACCATTAATCAACTTAGTTTGGAAAGAAATTTACTATGGGAGGTTGAAGAAGTTTCTGGAACAGCCTTTCAAAATGAATTAATCAAAGTTAGTAACATCTACCTACTTTATTTAGGATGGAAAAAGCATTTATGATGGTGATACAGCATGAGCAGTATAAACCACATTTTCAAGAGAGAAAACTTTGCAGGTATTGATTTCAACAAATAAACAACCAACTTACACTCCTATCCTTGCAAATGGCATTCTCTAAAATTCAGGAAGTATGTGTGGACATACTAGAGAGAAGACAGAAAAAAAGCCATAAAACCACTGAAAATGTAACTCACAGTGAAACAGTATCATAGCAGAGTTTTCATATTTTGAAAAACTGATTTTTGTCCAAAACTTCAAGTAGGAAATCCAGGTAGGAAAAATATACAGGCCTTTTTAGATTCCTATCACTACTAATTTTTCAATCAATACTGAGTATGCTCTAGCTCATACATGAATTAATGGAATCATCTGTGTAACTGAAGGTCACAATGGAATTGTCATTCAGGGATCTTCTGATATCAGACTCCGTTAATGTTTACCTCAGCCAAAACCAGAAAAATTTTAGCTATTTTTAGACTTGAGCAAGAGTGAGACAACTGAAATCAGCAACATAACTGTCTAGAATAGGGATCTCTTAAAGTAATATTAGTTGTGAAAAGAGGCATAAACAGTGACATTCCTATTATGCTACTAGTAGGCTGAAAATTTGTTTGAAAAAAATGATGTAATTTTAAACTATCGGTTATTTTGCTACCAAATAACTTGAATGCCTTTTCTGATACAGAACAAGAGTAATTTCTCTGTTTTTCTGAGCACATTTCCTACCTTTCAGTAAAATAAAAACTCAGAAGCACTTTCTTAGCATATTTTGTTTAAAAAAACAGGCAAAACCCAACTCAATTCAGACTTCTGCTCTTACAATGTAACAACCTGGGTCTTACATTCCATTCAGTGAAGGGAAGTGCTGACACTTAGCAACTCATGCCATAAAAATCAAAATAATGATAAAAAATTAATCTAGCTTTGCCTTTAAGTGGGTAAAAACCTTTCTGGTTCCATTGCTCATTCTGAAATTTTGGCAGAAGGCTGATGACTATGAGAGACATCCAACCTTAGCAGAAGGTTAGGAAACAGGGAGACTGAGAAGCTCTGTAAATTACTATGCATCATTAATTCTTAGTGGAGACAAATGACACAGGTAGATATTTGAAAGAAATGAGATAACATCATATTGGCCTAATGTCTTACCAAATGACAAAACCACATTAGAACCCAGTTGTTCTTCTCCAAGAACTTCTTGGAGAAGTTCTTTTGAAAAATTACCTGTTTCCAAGTTTGCTCATTTAAGTGTATCTTTTCTTTGTTCTACGAATTGTACTTGGGTGGCAGAAGAAAGTCTGTGAAACTTGTAAAATTACTTCCAGTAAACCTGTGCAAGTAGAGCAGAGGATGTGATATCTTGTGGTAGAACACTGGTATAAAGACATATGGCCTCAATACAGGTCATCCTGTTGGGCTTGTAGTTGAAGAAAACTGCTTTAGAAAAGCTTGTGGTTTGATTTGATTTGTTTTGTTTTATACTTCACTGTGATTTTTGCCCTATTTGAATGTTGAGCTGAAGAAGAATCTCTACCATTTTTCATCAGCCTTTCACAACTACATTCCTGACCTTTTCCAATGAATGAATTTTTGAGGTTTGAATGAGGTTTGCTGAACCCCACATCCATGTCCAGCCACATCTGCAAGTACTGTAAGCAGACACCGTTTCTGAAAATAGGACCCACAAAAGGTGTTGCTGAGTGAGTGTATGTAAAAACATTTTTGTCTGGTTCAGTTTTAAGCCCTCTGTCTGGTGTGAAAATCAGAGAAAGAATAAATCATAAGTGTTCCTACTATTGTAAATTAACTTTTGCAGTCATTTACACCTGCCTTTAATGAGAAGAACCTTTGGAGACAATTTATTTTTTGTGTAATATAGCTGATAGCACTCATATTTATCTCTCTTGACAAAATGAACTTAAAATGATTTGCAGATTAAAGATCTACATGCATAAATGAATGATTTGCATTTAAACATCTCCTATGTTTAGGACAAAAAGTGCTAAGAATCCATAGAATGAAGTAGGTATTTGCTATTGTATTCTACTTCCTATTATTGCAGTCTAAAAAAAAGTCTATGAGCTAATTAAATTATATAAGGAAGGCATCAAGAACCAATATTAAATATGGTTTTGATTACAGTCTGTTTTTATGTTGATGTAATGATGAGCAGTATCATTCAGGTTTCATTTGTTCAAAGTCCACAAGATAATGTACATATTCAGAAAAATAAAAAAAATGCACATCCAGGCAACAGACTACTATGTGAAAGTAATCTCCTGTTGAATGACAACATATGAACCTTGTTTTTTCACACTGCTGAACTTCTGCCTTACCATTGCTTAACTGGTCTACCCATTTTTGTCAGTAGCAGCACAGGAAAGTAAGGAAAATAAAATGAGAAGTTTGATGTCATTCTAAAAGCAACGAGAAGCACTCGACAATGCCTGCTGTAAACTCAATATTCATCCTGGCACCATACAAAGAAACTGCAGAATCATTTCACTGAAATTTTAATGAACTCCAATGAGAACACTGCTGTTTAATGGACTTTGTGCAATGGGTGGAAGCTCATCCACTCACAATCCAACTTTTCATGGGGTTGGCTTGGTTTGCTAATTTTCATTATCACTTTGCATCTGCCTCTTTTGAATACTGGTGTGGATGCAGCTGGTCCAAACTAACCTTGTGCCTGACTTTGTTCCAAGCCAGGAAGTAAATGCAGTGAGCCCCAGAGGAACCTTGGTACTCCTCTGCAGTTGTGGTGATGTAATGGTGTGGGAAAATCCACCATAGAATTAACTTCAGGTGTTCAAGCACAGAAGTTCTTATCTACAAGTGTTAGGAGTTATATCCTTCCTATCACTCTTGCCACCCACATAAACCCAAATAATTTCTGTCTTCTGAATACTTTCAGTGGAAACCAGGAGAGGAAAGTAATGTTTTTCTTTACAACTGATCCACTTTTGGTCCTTGTTTGGTTCTCAGGCAAGTCCTGACTACCTTTGTTTTGACTTGACACCTGGGCCAACTTCTAGTGCCAGTGTCATGTAAAGAGGTATCTGAATTTCTGGTGTGGGACTGGACCCAGAGCAGGGTTTCAGGTAATGTAGGTTTATGTGATATGAGCTACTTGCAAACTCCTGCAATCACCACAATGTGCATGTTTAATCCCTGGTTCTGAGTATTTATATTCCATTTCCTAAAGTCAGGGCCTGGTCTAAAAAAGAGGCAATGAAGCCCTGAGCAAAATTTGTGAGAGAGGGTGGACAGTGAGCATGTTGCTACCATAAATACATCATCTGAGGTGTAGAAATTTAGTGCCACAGGACATGAAAACACAAAACATTAGCACTTAAACAAAGGTGTACCTGAAGTAGCAAAGGGATGCACATCAATCCCAATGAAGAAATGCAGTTTGGAAGAGAGATAAGGGAACTTAGAAGTAGGAAGAAGTTAGCAATGCATCTGTGTGAAATTCAGCAAACAGACTGAAAAGCTTCTATATTTTCCTAGAGGATTACCTGATATAATCTAAAGCACAAAATAATTCATTTCAAAAAGAGATCAGTCGATAGCTCAAGGCACTCTGCTGTCAAGAGTTCTGAAAGCAGGTTTCTGTCTTGACACACTCTAATTTTTGAAGGCTCTGATACAGCAAAGTACTTAGACACGTGTTTGATTCAGCATCTAAATGGAAAGGATGTAAGAACGACTTAATAGTTGGCTTAATCTGTGCTCTTCTAGAGAGGAAGGAGTTGACAAGAAAGTTTTCTTCAAATTTGTTGGCACAACAATAATGTAAAGCATTCTGTGTACATGTATTTTCTGGTTTCTCTGAAAAGTCTCACCTGTAGAGCAACAGATATATATTATACATAGACATATAAATTACATATATGTACATATATGTAACTTATACATATATGTAATATGTATATGTTTTATGTAATATACATATATGATGTCTGTTTGTTATTATGTGCATATGTAAAGAAACTGTTGATAAATGCAGAGCCTGAGTTCCCCAGAAGCAAAGATAAGCATTTTACAAAGTACTAGAATGTTGCTATGTCAGTCTCAGGATCTCAGCATCAGTTGTTCTCCCAATATGGATTGCATTCAGCTCCCTCAAAAAAATCAAGGGAACCTTTTCTATTACTTTAGTCATAGGCACTGATTTAAGAAATTAAATACTCAGAGTAAGGGATTAAACATGCACATTTTGATGATTGCAAGTATCTGGTAACTCACATCATACAAATCTGCATTCCCTCAAACCCATCTGTGCTGGTAGATAGGGTGAGGCAGTATGGAACAGAGAGTATCTCAGTGAAGGGAATTATCAAGAAGTTCAAATGTTTCCTGTGGCTTCTGTAAATGCTCTTTCAACTGAGGTGACCTTCCTCTGGTACGTGTGTTCCAGTTGTATCACAGATGCCATTGAAGAGGGTGGGATAAAATCTGGACTCTTGCCTTTTTCTTTTTTCCATCTTTCTAAAAATACCATTCTATTAATAGCATAGTGTTTTCCCATACTGCCTGTCTGTTGAGATGAAAAAGGGAACTCGTTAAGCTACTTTGGTGATAAAATAGACAGTTCTGATAAATACAACAAAACTGACCATTCTTTTGATCTAATCAGTAAAATTATTGCATGAGTGCTCAGGACGTCATGCTTTGGCATGCTTCCACATCCTTTTTTTCAGTTTTTTGATCCCCTGATGCCAAATGCTGTTGGCTGTCTGGCATGTTAGACACTGCAGCACATGATTTCAACAGTGATTTGTTGCCATAAGGCTCATCAGCTGAGCCTGAAGAGCTGAGGTTGTTTTCACCCTCTCTTACCACAGCTGTATGTGCCTGCTTGTTTTGTTCTGTTGCAGTGGAGTGATATGTTCAGCCCTGGACTTTTCCTGCTGGATTTTGGAAGGGAGTTCCTCTGTTCAACATTTAAAATGCTGCTTTAGACAGTGGAAAAGAAGTGACTTATTGCACCTCATTAGATCTGTCAAATGGAGAGGCTGAGGAGGATTAGTGCAGAAGGATGAAGTATGCAGGAAAAGAAACAAGGAGAAAAATTACTAAAAAGTCAAGAATAGAGCGAAAAGAGCAACAGAAGAAAGAAAAGTTCAAACAACAGTGGAAGAAAAGTTCAAAATTCAGGCTTTCATGAAAAAGGACTTGATGAATGAAAAAGATGAGGTAAGAGGAGGCTAGAAAAAATGAGTGATAGATGAGGGAAACCAAGAGAGAAAGAACAGTTCTGGGGAATACATGAAAATACATGATGGTCACTTGTGATACCCACATGCTTTTTCTCACTAAAAAAGAATGGTAGAAGAGATGGTTGCAAACATCAACAATAGAGACCCATAAGATTAATTCATATCCAACAAAATGGTAAGTGGCATTTTGAACATCTAAATTAAAATCTACTTTTTGCTGTCCTGGGGCAGGAATTCACTTGCAGTTCTTTTACTCTCTGAACTGTGTGCCCATGTCTGTAGCACCCTGTCAATGCCACATCCCATCAAGACACTGGAATAAGCTGGAATAAAATCCTATTTGCATGGGAAGAAGGACAGCCCTGTAATGTGGTGTTGCACCCAAGGTTAAGTTCTCCACCTCTCAGTTGGGTCTTTCACCTCTGGGGGACTCCAAAGCACAGACACACTGTTTGTAGGAAGCTGCTTCTGACATCCTTGTGTGTTAGTGTGAAATGTAATTCCATCTTATGCTTTGGAAGCTGTTTCACTTCCCTGAAATACTTTAATGCTCACAAAGGTACAGAGCAGGTAACAACAACTATTTAGAAGTTGTTACATACCGATAACAATCACAAATACAAAAGCTTGTCCAGTATAAAATAAAAGTATGCTTATCCAAATCAGTTTACCCAAATGGAAGCTTCAAAAAAATTATCAATTTCCACTTTTTGGAGCCATTTTGAGCAACTTTTAATTCATGTGAAAAGGACTTTAAGAATCTAACATTTTCATCATTAAACATTTTATTTTAAATTAAAAGAACATATGTTTTCAAAATGTGTGACAGTAAAACCTGATGTCTTAGCTACCCATACTTGTTCCTCTGAGAAAATAAAGTCTCAAATACCATAAATTCCACACTCTGGAGCAATTTAGATCTCCTTAGAGATCACAGTTTGAACTACAAATGCAATAAGGGCTGCATCCTGCTGTAACTGAAATCTTTCCTAAGTCTACTTCTGCTTTTCAATCTCTCTAATTTTTCATTAGATCAAGAGTCACACATTTTTGTTGGCAGTAAAGCAATTCCAATTTGAACTGCCTTCTGTCTTCAATAGGAATTTTCCCAAAGTACAGAAATAAAAATGTAAAACTTTGCTGTGTTTCATTACTTTCATTCTTTTGAACATTGCTGCTCTGAAAGCTCTGTGTGAAATTATTAGAAGACAGGTTTTGAAATGCTTGTGAAAGTAGATGCATATATGGGACTCAAAGGGCCTTATTTAAAAAAGAAATTTGCCAGTTACCCAGATCTCTGGTTGGTTATGCCCATTCAAGGATACAGAATCCATCATTCCTATGATTATTTTTACATCTGAACTTTTTTTTTTTTTATACTAGATAGACTTGAAACTTTCAGGGTCATTTGCCCAGCATGTAGTTGAATGTCCTGTGCTATAGATTCCAATTAGCAAGACCATGTTCAATGGTCCTACACCACCAATGCTGTCTAACTGCTTTCCACTTGGCTTTATATGTTTCTTCTTTGTTGCAGCTGCAACCAGGTCTATCTACCCTTTGATAGAAAAATTTCAATTACCCCAGGGAGAAGCTTTTAGCTTTATTAAGCATTGAAGTCTACACATTTGTTCTTCTGTTGAAGAGCAGTTCAAAAGGAGACTTTCTGAGGAAGTAATCTGATAAATTAGGATAAATCTTGTGGACTTTCACTGCTAATGTTTTTTCCTGTAGTCTGAGCATAAGATTCTGCCAACTCAATGTACGGTTAAGCATTTCTTTAGCACTTTTAGCCCCTGACAGATGTTTCTTATACTTCACAAGTAAATGGCTCTTCAGTGTTTTTTGAGACTGCTGTGCTCTCAGCATAAAATTGATGTCACAGAAGGCTGGAGAGCTGTGCTCCAGCCTTGATAGACAGTGACAGAAAACTGTTCCCATCTGGTAGCTTTGTGTTGGCCTCTGAGTAAACGAATGGTTTCCTTTCTGAGATGATGGGTGTCAACTGTCACCTGCTCGTTGCCAGGAGTAACCTCAGTTATCTCAGGAGGAG
Source organism: Rhabdornis inornatus (assembly GCA_013397075.1). Lineage (NCBI taxonomy): Eukaryota > Metazoa > Chordata > Aves > Passeriformes > Rhabdornithidae > Rhabdornis > Rhabdornis inornatus. Next base: position 2,130,125 of record VWZS01004114.1, on the reverse strand, counting down.
CGAGGCCTGCACACACCAGGGCTCTCATCTGCCCTTGCTTTGTTGTCGTTGGCCTCTCAGGGGACTGGGGTAGCCAAGTGACGTGGCGGAAAGCTGGCAATAACACTGATGTAAGTCACATCTCTTTGGAGATGAAAAAAGGAGCTGCTCTCCCTAATGCTGTCGATCTTGTGTTTTACCTCCTTGGTGGGTTCATTTACACAAGTAAATAATGTTGTAATTTATGCTTTTTAATGTTTAAGAATGCCACAAAAGTTTCATGTCCCTGGTTTGAAATCAAATCTCTCATTATTGTCTCTATCTTGCAAATTAATTTATTATTGCATTTGAAGTCCTAAATGGCTCTTGAGAGAGCTGAACATACAGTCTAACAATCTGCCCATAAAGAGCAAACATGAGTTACACATTTAAAGAAGATAATCTTTATGTTGTATGGAAATCCTGTCACTCTTGCTTTTCTGTTTAAGCTTTATATAATAAAGCCTTTCTTTCTGTTTTCGGAAAAGTTTTGGTTCTTGCTCACTCATCCCTTCTGTGAGGCAGAAGAAAATGACACATTAAATCAAGACTTCATAAAGGGGCACACAACTAAATGAAATTAATATCACCAAATTAGAAGACTAGAGTTCTTGGACGAAATATATTTTTCTAAAAATTCTGAAGAGAGAATAGGGAGGAAACAAATAAACATTGAGAGAGTTCTCCAAACACACAATCCCACCTAAGTCTGAAGCTACAATGTGCTTCTTGGAGCACCATTAAGTAACAGCCACTGTCAGTTTCAAACACAGGTAGTAGAATTTACATAAACAAATCTCATCTGGCTAAATACTACCCCATAAACAGACATATTATAATCTGTTATTAATACAGCAGATTATATTGTCATAATACATCAAAATATTACAAGCGAGGATTTTGGGTGAATTATCACTCCTCAATTCTGTGCATCCACCATAAGGCCAATATGCCACCTACATCTACATTCCAAGACACGCACATCCTCTCCTGTCCCTCAAGACTTCTTTATCAGCAACTCAGCCAACAACAAATACTCCCACTGAAACCAAAACAAAATTGAATAAGAAAGAAGAGAAAATCCCCAAACTGTTTGCTCTCTCTTAGGAAAACACCATTTCATGGTGCAATAAAGATATTAACACAGGGGCAAAATAATTAAGATTACTGAAATTAATTCTATATCAAAGTCCACAGAAGGACTCCTGTTGACATCAAAGCTTTGTCTTCTCTTTGATAATGAGATTACACTTCATACTTGATTTTCTACATATTCTTCTGTACAGAGTAGATGTATTGCCACTGCCTGTCAATGTTTCTGCACAACATTCAATCTGTTTAAAAGCAAAGGACATATTTTTTGTGCCACTGCAACCCAAGACCTGACGCCAAAACCTTGGAGCTGAAACTGTAGTTAGAACTTGTGTTTCCAATGTTCCAGCATGTGCATACATATTTTATGCATTTACTTCCAGTTAGTCAAGATTTCTCTGTTTCAAATTTCAGCTTCTATCATCTACCCAGCTTCATTCAATACATTTGTATACATGTAATTACATCAAATGTAGTATATAATTCTGTTGACAAGACAAAAAATGTGAAAAAAATGGTCTCTCAGTCACCTATTTCAGTCTGGAAAAATTAGCTGATGTAAAATCCAATTTGAAGGCAGTAGATTAGACTGAACAGAAAGGGTTAATTTTTAATTAAAAAAACATACCTGCCTATCCCCTTATCAGAGTAGAAATATCATAAACCAAAAAATGAATCTTACTTTGGTACTCTCCATTTTCTGAAGGCTCTGGTAATCCAGTTTGGTGACATTTTGACATGTAACCTTTGACAGAAGACTTGGTAAGCTCCAGGACAGTACTGTCCTTTTGAAGCTGTGTTGGGCTCAGGTGCCAACTCACTCTTCCAAAGTTCAAGGTATCTGCTGCTGAATCAGTCATTGGTATTACTGATTTTTGCAGAATTAAGAGAGAGAAAGTACTGGAGGAAAGTCTTGCATGTGCCAGACAGACACATGCCTATATTAAGACATGTTGAATTGTTAATTTTTAGTTCTCAGCAAAACCAAACTAAGAATCTGCATGTTCAGCTGAGAGTGTTATTGGTGCAGCTTGTTCTTGTTTCAAAGAAAACAGTTGATTTCAGTGTGAAATGCTGAAAGATTTTTTTCTTCTCCTATGTTTGAGCTCTTCAGTTCAAAGCATGAAGTTTCTGATGTTTACATGGACTGAAGAAGATATCATCTCAGCCAGGTTACATCTGACCTGTAGCTGGAGAAGACTAACTTCATTCTCCATATGTGAAAACACTCAGCCCATTGCAGTCTAGCACACAGCTCTTATAATATCAGTCCATAAGGTATTCCCACCATAGCTCCTGCCATTCACCCTTTGCCTGCTTCTGCCTCTTTTCTGCAGCAACTGCCTGTGGATACAGAAAATTATGTCTGTTAGCAGGGTCTTTCAGGGGAAATGGAGCTGCCTGGTCAGCCAGGGGAGTCTGGCTGCTCACACATGGAGGTGATGGGAAACTGTTCAGGAGATGAGCAAGGAGCTGCTGCAGGCAGAATATGAAGAGGTTGGAGATTGCTTGGGCAGAGTAGACAGGGCAGGAGAGCTGTGCCAGGAGAGGTTTGAGCACTGTGTGAAAGAGGATGAAGCTGCTTGCTGGGAGAGGGGACAGCCTGCAGCTGGACAGGAGAAGGGGGGAAGTGCTACAGGGCTTTGTAAATCAGATCCAGCTCACAGCTCCTGAGGCTGCACAGCTCAGCTCTGCATTATCCCACAACAGCAAAAAGCAGGTGAAGATGATTTCAAATGAGCAGAACAGTTCCGTCAGTAACATTATGCTGATCAATACAATAGATTATTTGTTTCAGCACAGTACTTTCACCCAAAATGTACTTTATCTTCCTGATACAATTTTATCTGAGTTATTTTTATTTCATGGACTTCTAATGAAAGATCTCACCATGATCATTAATACTAAGGATCAGTTTATATTACCTGCAGAAAAGTGCTCCTCACTGCATAACCTTCACATGCTATTAAGCAAAGATCTCTTTTTTATTCAAATATTAGCTGAAGAATTTCCCTGCTCGTAGTGATATTTCCAAGGCACTAATTTTAGAGAAAGTCTGCCAGAGGCAGTCCAAGGAGCTGGTGAATCACTTTCTTTAGGATTTATGGTGTAGCCTACAGTGTGAGACTATACAGTGGGGAAGGGACTGTGTGCCAGACACCACAGGAATGATCTACAAACAATAGGAAAAAAAAAAAACCAACAATAGGAAAAATTAAGTGATGGAGAATTTTTCAGAGAAACCAGGTTCTGCTGCAAGGGTTCTGTGACAATCTCAGCCAGTGCCTTCCAGCATCTCCAGCCATTGTCTCATTCCAGTAAATTAAGACACCTCTACGCTTGATCATTGCAGTTCACAAAGCAAGAAGTAGTTTAGGTCTGTGGCTGATGCTGGTACCTCCCAGGCTGAGAGAGCACTTCAGTGAAGTGGTTTGTGTCAGCGAGACGGGCACTCATGCACATGCAGCAAATGTTTGTGTCTTAATGCATTTTCCTCTCCAGAGAAAACATACATTCTATAGACTTCTTGTGTCATTCCTCCCCCTGCATTACTCCACTCCAAGGTATTGTTTCTAGAACATGTCTTCAGTCCTTTCTCTGTGCAACTGAACAGTGGGTCAGACAGCAGGTATGTACATTATGGCCTCAGGAACTTCCTTCTAAAGAAATATTCAAAGTCATTGCAATAATGAGGAAATAAAACAATGAACCCTGCAGATTGGTCTCCTGCAGTACATAGCTGCTATTCACCTGACAAATTAATGGTGGGTAGAAAATAACACTACTATTATTACATGTATTAATAATACTAAGGAAAAGGCAGCAGCTCTCTTTGCCCTCATCCCACCAACAAATTAGCTGGCACCATCTAATGGGATCTCTGCTATCAAGAATTATCCAAGCCTTGAAAGAATCTATTCAAAATAGAGGAGGAACAGAGAGCTTTTGCCCAGGTGAAAAATACAACCCTTACTTTCACTGTGCCTTCCGATCCCACCAGTGGAACAGCTTTGTCTGGGAATCTGGCTACAGCAGATATGCAAATACACATCTGGCCAAATTAATGCCACAGTGTTAAGCTCAACAGGACTCTCACTTTAACAGGAAAAAGCTACTATATCCATGGAATCACTGTCTCCTGCAACAGCCTCCCAGCAGGTACTTGTCCCTACAGGACAGGGGCTAAGCTGTGCCTAATCCTCGGAAAACTCTGACCTCAAACACATCACAGGCTTGCGATCATGAGGTTATGCAGGGCTGCCAAGGACAGGAAGCTTGTCACACACCTCACAGTGCAGGTGGCACCTGGTATTCACCAGAAAATACAAACCTCAGCACATCCACTGGCAGAGCTCCAGAGCAGCCTGAGCACCCCAGGGCATGGGCTCCTTTCTGGGCTGTGGAGAAAGCCTCGAGTGAGGGGCACAGCACCAGCACCATCACTTCAATTGCTTCACCTCTTCTTCCAAGAGACTATAAGAACAGAGAATAGAGTTGAAACTTTTTTGTAGTCTTCAGTATGATTTTTCCTGTATTTGCTTTTATCCTTGATTTCCTTGGTGAGAGACCTCCAAAATATCTTTAATTTTAGGATTTAAAAATGCAGTCAGGACTGTTTATTAAAAGCTACTGGAGTTCAGGGGGGAAAAGTGCCAGAAAACTTTGCAATAGTCTTAAATAGCCTAAAAAAATAGTTGAACAGGCTTACTTTTGAGAAAAGGAAGTTATTAGCCACTGCAGAGGAACTGAAGAAAACTCCATCTCTTTCTCAGAGTTTTGTTCAGGTACTAAAGTATTTTTTCCTTTCCCTATCAAAATATTAATTTAACTTCTGAGTTGCAGATTCACAGGATGAAATTCTTTAGGATTTATAATCAAAAAGTTAATAATAAATTATTTAAAGTTTATAGTCAATCTTTAGAACTGATGATCTGATAATTTAATTCAGACCTGATTTACCAATAGCTTACAAATATATTTATATTAAGAAATTCTTCAGTTTGTATTCACTCAGTGAATACAATACAAGTGGACTGCCTTAGCTTTTGCTTAATACTGGTGATCCGAACCCAGTTTTTGTTTCCCACTTTCATATTTTTTCTAGACACATATAAACATTTTTAAAACAAAATAATAATTGAATTAAAAATCCATTCTTAAATTAAGCATCACAGAACAAGAACCTTTCCATATTGAGTGAATGCGATCAAAAACAAAGGAAAAACCCAATGGGCCCCCAGTTAGTGTTTGTGTCTCTCTCATAGTCCTACTCCTGGATCACACTAACAGATCCCAGTGAGACATCTCAGCACAGATTTTTACCTTTGAACAAGGCACATTCCTCAAATATGGCAAAGGAACCACCCCCAAAGTGTGACCTTGCCGTGGCACTGGGCAACAATCTGTTCCTGACAGAATGTGCTCCTAACACAAGAAAACTGGGCCAGGAGATAACCTTCTCCACCTTCCAGAGTCCCAGGATAATACAGCAGCCAGCTGGACAAAGAGTTCCCCAAAAGAATCTCTTCATACACTGGATTTCCCTTAACATCCCATGTTTAGACTTGGTGGTGCATTACATTGCTGGTCACAGTCTCTGCTGGATACCTCTCTTTTGGCCATAGCTCAGCATAATTATACAGGGGAAGTACCCACAAAAACCTGAAAAACAGACTCAGATACTTAAATAATGCTCTGTAGAATTCTGTGTAACCTCCCCTGGCAGGTAATGGTTTGAATATGAAGGTATTACTGGACTGCTGGAGCTTTTCATCCAGTTGGGACCTTCTTTCCATCAGGAGAGAAAAAAGCAGGAGAGATGAGGTTATGTGGTTCCATCTCCAGCCCCTCTTGCTGCTGGCCCCAGCTCTGACACCTATCATGCTTTCTAGTCAAACAATATTCAGAATGGGTTTTACCAAAAGTTTGTATCTTCTAAAGCAAATGCCTTCTTTTCACCTCAGGGTCTTTTGACCCAGCCTTATGCACGTGAAGTCCTTGTCAACTGATGTGTGCAAAAACTTCCACCTGAAAGACTGAATACATGGTATGGTTGCTGTTACTGCCTTCCCTAGCAAAAGCTGTAATTCTCCTAATGCACAAAAGCATGACAGATATGCACATCCACAGATTTTTTTAGGATCACTATACTACACTCACCTGCAGAGGTGCTGTCATTTATGTTTTCTGCACATCCTTTCTCCATTAGGAACACCCAGAATGGCAAAACTTCTCATTGCTTCAGAAGTGATTTACCTATAATTGCACATGATATTTAACAATCACTGTTGGGGCTTTTTAATTCTTTTGTGGTGGGAAATGCCTACAGGAAATCTGCATTTCGACCTCTCCAACTTTACCCCCAAAAACTTCAAGGGGCTGCATTCTCAGACACAGCATGAATACAATTAATCTTATTTTTCTGTATTTTGTGATGCTGCTGCCATCTAGAGTGTAAAAGTAACACTGTGTCATGCAACAACATCAGCAGTATTTAATTAATGGATTTTGTATTAACAGGGAGCAAGTATAATCATAATCATACATTTTTCTCTATTTTGTTCCACTGCTGCCACCTAGAGTTATAAAACAAGTAGACTATATTTCTAACTGCATCTGTTTAATTAGTGACTGTTCATATCTGTGGGTGATACCTTACTTTTCCAAAATTTTATCATTGCTTTGGCTTGTTTGTTTGTCCTGGATGCCAACATAACCTGACTATGGCATGTCATCATGTTTTATTTAAAAAAAATTAACAAAGTGGTTAAGCCAACTAATTAATTTGTTGCAACATTACGTTTTTAAAGGTCATCTTTAAATAAGAAATTATCTTAGGTCAGCCTGCCTTTTTTTTTCCATTTACGGGACATCATCCATTATAAAAATTTGACTTGACGTTCATGTGAGACCCCCTAACTAGAATTAATAGGGAAAAATATGCTGCTATTGTCATTAACAAGGAGAGACAGCTGCTGTTACTACTGTAAAAACAAAAACACCTCAAGATTTTACAGATTTTTTTTTTGGTGGCACAAAAAGCAACACACAAGCCTTGGGGACTGTAAAACAATCAATAAAAGAAAATAATGAATAATAGGTTACCAAATCCGCAGTGACTAAAGCATGTGACCTCCTTGTATATTTGAAGGTTCAAAAGAAGTCTCCTTTGATGCCTAGTAGGTAACTACAGAAATTCCTGGAAGAAATCCTAGGCATTCTTGTTCTTTTAGCCTATTTAATTTTTAGACAGCTTTGGATGACTGCACTGGAGGTAACAGCAACCCTCCAAGATCAAACATCCACCAACTCTTTACCTGGATTGTTCCTTCCTCTTTGCTGATGTAATCACTTTCATTATCCCTCTTCAGGTGGCCTTACTTTGTTGGGAATCCTTAGCTTGTCATGTCTCGTGGAAACAGTGGCACTTTCTATATCTTTGTTTGACAGCTCTATTACAGTGCCTCAAAACTCAGGAATTTAATACATAGGCCTCCTCAATATCTCTAATGGCAAATTTCATGAAAAAAAACAAACCCTTTCCTTGGACTTTGATCACAGAACTTTCTCTGGCTGGCTGTTGGTTCCTAGTTCCTCTGGCTGTGCCCCTTGCCTTCTTTCACCCACCTGTGAAGCAAAGCCAGTGTCCTGGTTTTGTCTTTTCAAACTATCTTTATGAAAACTCATCACAGCTCTTGGCACAATGGCTTCACCTTAATAGCAACATGAAAGTCACACGTGCTTCTGTACAGCCTCCAAATAGCTCACCCCAGGAAAGCTACTGCAGATAACAGGGAGCCAAATGGAGCAGGGTTTTATTCTCAGGTTGGTGTCAGGTTTGTCTTTTAGGCTGTAACATGGAAACTTTTGAATAATACATCCAATCAGCTCCACCATTTCTCAAAGAACGTCCTAGGCATAAATTCATAGGTATTTACCGATTTAAGCAGAATCAAATGATAAAAAAGCTAAGCAGGGAATATATGAAGATCAGATATTGAGCTGGCAGACCCAGAGGCTACAATAAGAATTGTAATTGTCAAGAGATCAAAGCTATTAGCAGCGTGCAGTGTGACAACAAACTAACAAACTCATTTCTGCTTGTCTTCCCATTGTAAAAATAGGAGAATTAATAATGGTGTGAAAGGAGTGTGGGGGGAAGAAGCCATAAGGGTCCAACATGTATAAAGTATGGAGAGTGAGTGGTGTAGGCATGGAAAGAGTCCCTGTGAGGCTGGAAGGAAGGACTCAGATCTGGGCATGTCCAGGCATTGGGAGGACACCCATAGTGTCTGACACAATGAAGGAAAGGGGAGCCTCAGGGCATACCCAAAAAATTTAACAGAATGGGAAAGTGGTGGATAGGAACTTTGCAAGCTGGACAGGGAAATATAAAAATTGCTTAGTGTAAGAAAAGGCCTAAGAAGCAGTCTCCTGAAGTGGCCATCACCCTGAATAGTGATTGCTATGAGAGATTATGCAAGAAAAATATTCCCATGCAAGCTTAGAAATGGCCTTGGTGTTAAAGATATAACAAAAGCATTGGCAATGGGTTGTTATCTTCCAACTCTACCTATATCTGAATAACCATATTAAAAAAGTGTGTAAATGACATAATCAGTGCTTCCAGTAGTTGTAATAATGTCTTGCTCATCCTGTCTATGCCCTTGTAGACTGTCATGAGCTTTGTCTGAGGAGCTTCAATCTTTCCCATAAAACTGATCCTGAAGTGAATGACGACACCTGACTTTTATAAGAACAGACTGTTACCTGCCTTGGGTTAGCAAACACTGTCTGAAATTTATCTTGTTTTTTGGGTTTTTTTTCTGGTTAGAAATATGAGTCATTTTTATCACTCTTTTTTTGGTCTGTGGTGACAACATTTGGGACCTCTTGTTTTTGTTACGCATTGGCAACTTCTTTTCCTTCATCCACAGGTCTCAGGTCTGCTAATTCTAATAAGTGACACTCTCTTTAAGAAAAAGCTGTTATATGGTTGATGCTTTTTTTGTTTTTAACCAGTTTCTCTGGAATTTATGCCACATTTTCTCCTAGTACTTGTGACCATAAAATCCGAGGTGTGTTATACTTCCATTGATATAATAGAGATATTTGATATAATTGATACAATATAACATTGATATAATACAAAACTGAGGCAGTTGCAACTTGTAATCCATTATCTATCAACTTGTGTGGAATCCCATCTTGGCCAAATTATGATGAGCCTTTGTTATTCAGCACATTCCATTCTAACTCAGTATTTAAGATAAGAACTGATCAGAAGATTGCACCACTGGCAGAAAGATTCATCCTATACAAGCTTCTTGAGGGGTTTTTGTTCTTTTTCAGATTTAAAAAATAATCAATAATTTGTTTTTGTAACTTCCAGAAGGTTTTTTTCCCATGCCAGTTGCACTGTCCCTAAGCTTCAGTCTGACAGGAATGTGAAACCAGCAGCTGTCCAGGTACCTCAGTGTGGAATGGTTCTTTTTAAAGGCTCACTTGTGTGCAACTTCCTTTTGGTGCTCTGATAAATTGTCCAGTGAATACAACTTCTATGTAGTTTGTTAACCCTTTCCTGACATTTGGTCCCTGAGATGTGTAGTACAGGCTGTCTCTCAAACTATGAGACTAATAAGTTTTACTTCACAGAAGCAGTCCAGAGATAATCAGTTCTTCTAAATATTCAGATCAGGGCATTTTGATGGCTTTTAACAGCTGGGCTCGGTTAAGGCCAAAGAGAAAAATGGGAAAAAACATCTACTAAGAATGGATGTAACACTTCTGGATCTCCTTTACTAAGTTGGTCCAACCCAGAGTAATGCCTTTTTTTATTATTTAAATAACAACACTTCTGCATTTAAAAATGCACTCGGGATATCTGCCACTATATTTGTGTCTTCATCTTGTTTTTTCAACAGTGAGGTTTTTTTTACCTTAGGAGAAGTCTGAACTTATTCAATAAGTATGATTTTGACAACTTAGCTTTCTCTTGGTGTTAACAGTAGAGCACAATGGAATTTATGTCATTGTGTTATCTTTTGCTGAAAACACACAAAGAGCTTTAAAGAGTGCTTATGAGATTTAAGAAAAGCATTCAAATCCTGATCAGCAGAGAAGGTCTACCCAATGCACAGAGTTGATAATTTGATTCTGCACCAGAGGTTCTACCCAGATTCACGCTGGATCCCTGTTGCATCATTTCAAGTGCTATTTTCATTTTATTGTGATGTGATTCAAAGTGTTTCAGACATAAGGGTTCCCATTCTGTTTACTTTATTAAACAAGCATAACCTTTGCTTTTGACACTGTGTTCATATTCATAATGCCTCTAGTAATTATCTTTCACTGAATACCAATATTTATTTGGAAATTTAAATATGGCAACTAATCAGGTACAAAATCCTGCTATGAAAATGTATTCAGAGCCTCAGTGAGAACTGCTCCCATGTGATCACAGCTTTGTCCTCAATCTGTTTGTTCAGATGTGGCTTTGCTCTTATATCTCAACAATTTTTCCTGTGTGGTGCATCTTTGCATTATATAAGTAAATCATATAAAGTGAAGAAAAGTGGTACAATTTATTAGAAAAAAATGCTATAAATGGGAAAGACCAGCTTTAGAGTGGTTTTGAGTTTGAAATAAACAGCAAAATTGAAGCTGAGTTTTGATAAAATTATGCCAGCTTAGCTAGATACACTATTATGTCCCTTTTCATGGAGCAGTTTTGAAATATTTTAGAGTCATTCCATATTTTTGAAAATCTATTTATTGTTCTTTTTACCTTTTTGTTTTCTGCAGTTGTGCCAAGGTGTAAATTTCTAAGGACTGCAGTTCAAGTCTGTACCTGTTTGCTAAGACCATCTTTTGGACAGAAGAATTTTTCAGTAACTCTCAAAATATTTAGCCAATTACTGCAGTAATTGCTTCAGCCTCTTTATTCTGTCTACCATAAATATTTGGTCTGATCAACCTCACATTACACAAATCCATTAGTCAGGTTCAAACCATAAGAATCAGTGCTCTTATTCAACAGATTATTATAGAGAAAAAATATTTTTGCCAAGTAATAATGCTGATCAAAGGTGCCTTGAAATACATTTCCCTTTAAAACCACTGTACAGCAAACAAAAAAGGTGCTACCTCCCACACCTGGGATTATTTCAGTATTTTATCCTGTGGCTGATGGTTGAAGAAGACATTGCTGGCTGCAATGGGTCGAAATGAACAAAAAAAATCACAATCCTGTTCTTTGACTCTGTAAAGGTGTGGACTGCAACAGCCTCCAGAGAAGGAATAAGCCTGTGTGCTCTCCTGGGGCTCTTACCTGGGGCAGCACAATGCCCAGGCTGATTTTCAGGCAGGACTTCAGGAACGTGGAGAACTTGAAAATGTGCACAGGTATGGCACATCCACATCTCCAACATCACACTGCAACTGCATGGAACATCTGAGGACATCTGAGGAAGTTTGGGTAAGTCCCACTCTAAAAACAAGCTGCTTTGTCATCAAATTCTGTAAGAAATAGATTAAAAATTCCACCTCATATTTTTCATCAAAGTAACAAGAGCTTGTACCCCAGAGTTTACCAAAGTTGCACATCTTCAGTTAAACATGTGGAAAGGGGGAAGTAGAGGAGGGCATTCAGCATTCACAATACTTCTGTCTCCCAGAGAGGGCCTTTCATAACTTATTACAGAATTCAAAACTTGTGATTTTCAAATAAATACCTAAATTTTACTTTAAAGGATTTCACTGTGTGTGTGCCTAGAGTTCCAGTAGATTGTCAAAATTATTTTGAAAGCAAGACTGTAAGTCTTAGGGAATTTAGTTTTGTCTATCCAGAAAAAAAAAAATAAATCAGTCAAATCCATCTCCAGAGAGAGGTAAGCTCTTTAACTGATGCACAAGTCCAGTAAAAAACATTATTTTGACCTTCCTAAATGGTTCTGCAAAGATGAAACAGAAATTTGTACAACACTCCCAAAGCCCATAATTTACCCTGATATTTCAGAACTGCACTATGGAGACCGTGAATTGTCTGTATTTCTCAAATATCATCCATGCCAATTTTTATTGATTGGCAATTGTGTTACTTCTAAAGCAGGCCATTAGCAGAGTCATGGTTTTCCAAGCAGGACTATGTATTCCAGGAATAGCTAGGAATCCAAAATTACACTTTGGAAACAATGATTGGTAGATGAAGTGCAACCCTCAAATTTATCCCTCTGTTAAATTAGATAAAGCAACAATGCTAATGCAAAAGAAAAAAAAAAAAAAAGCTTGACACACTTGTTTAAAAAGTCCAGATTCTGAAGTTTTGTGTAAACTGGGCATCTACCAGATACTTGTCATTTAGGTATTCCAGTATATTTTCTGTCATAGGGAATTTTAGTCTAAAATAGTAATAATTTTATTTTAGAAAAATGACTGTTATCCAAACCAGAGAAATTATTTCAGAATAAAGTAATTTGTAATTGGAAAGATGGGGGAATTACTCCAGACTCGGAAAAGTGAAGTGCTACTACCAGTGATTACAATATTATTATCATCATTTTATCTTTGATTACTTGTACTATGAGTCCAGAGACTCAAATCAGACCACTCTGCCAGGCAGTGCTCAAGCAGATTGGATGTGGAATTCCCATCCCAAAGCAACCAGGGAAACCTTGTAAGTAACAACAGGTAAAGAACAACTTCAAAAGGTGCTCAATGGGGAGTTACCCCAATAAAGACAAAAGTTTTAGGCCTGAATTTAGAATCAAATTGCCCTTGCTCTTAAACAAGGGTTTTTGCCCTATTGCCCATTTCTTTTGTTCTGCCTGATTTCATGAAGATACAAAGCTGAATTTGCAAGATCACAGCCATTCCCATGGCAACAGATGTGATGTTATGATGTCCTCTCTTGGAGCAAACAAACAAGCAACCGAGCTGGATTAAGGAAGGAGTAGGAGCACTTTATAACCCTAAAGATGCACTTCTGAAATAATTTTTAGCTGTTATCATACCCATTCCATAGACATCAACTTCCACTTTCCCACAGGCCATGATTCTTTACAGCAGATGAGGAGTTAAAGAGCTGATCTAATAAAGTCAGTGCAAAGTCTCCTGCTGTGTTTTGGGGAACAGGACTGGACAGGAGGCCATGTCCTATGAATGTCATGTAGATAAGTATTGTTATTCTTGTTTAAATGGGATAAAAAAACCTCAGAATCATGTGGTTTATCTAGAATCATGGACTAGAACTCAGAAAGATCTATCATGGAATTGATAAATGACAGGATAAAATAAAATATATTAGGATTTATTTTTAAAATAAATTATAATCTAATATTAACATGCTATTGATCCTTCAGGTTTGCATCAGAAAATAGAGTTAATTCTACTTAGAAACAATGAGTTTCTATTTTCTTTAGGAGAGACACCCTCTTTTATTTAGAGAGAATCCCTTTCTGTATTGTCAGGTTAAATTTAAAATTTTATTTAAAGTTCAAGGTCAAACACACAGTGAAGTTCCAAAAAATTATTATTGGGGTGGGGGGGGAGTATAAAAAGAGGGGAAAATTAATTGTGTTTCATTATATTAGGAACTTGCTTGACTATAACATTATTTGTAGAATTATAAAAATTATATTTAAAGCTATGGGAGTCAATTCTGCTGCCATTGAAGCCAATGGAGATTTTGTTTTAATCATCCCCACTGTCAGGTTTATATTTTAAAAAATATTTTATTATAAAGAACTATATATTTTAAAAGTGTTCCTTTGATAAATGGCAGGAGCAGAATGGAATCTTTGAATAAGCTCTTTGAAGCCTGCAGTTTTATGAGTTCAGTGCCTTCAGAAGCTTCTAAAGTAGTTATAGACAAATGGAGACAGCCAAGGCTTTGCATGCCTACTTCAAACATGAGTGAGTGACTAACATAAAATTGTAGTGGCCATTAAAACTTCAAAGGAGAAGTGTGACCTGGATATTACTTGTCATCATACAGGATTTCTTACTGGAAGATCTGATCAAGTTTTTATAATTACAGTATCTCCACCAAATGCCAAGATCATGACTTAGATAAATTATTCTGCCTCAAATAAAATTTTATTCCTGAGATTTCTTTTGCAATACCAGTGGCAGCAAACACTGGCTGGAGAGTCACATGGTGCTGGCTCCCCCTCCTTGCCTCCAGCTCAGTCTTGTCTCTGTCTTGCTAAACCTGAAGTCCTTATGATCTATTCTACCTCTTCCTACCACTCCTGCTGTCTTTGCCCAGAGATCCTTTCCTTCTGCTGCAGGCCATAAAACCTCTTTTCTTACAACTTCCTCTTCACAACTCACAGTATTTCCTGGACTATGACCAAACTTCTCACCATCCTACAGACACAAGTATACAAATACTTATGATAATGAAGAAGATTAAGAAGTCACTGTTACCAATTTCTCTGTTGGCTATCTCCCAACTCAGTATTTGATTATATTATTCTTCCCATCAGAAATGTGGTGACTTTGTGTGATTTGATAATCTTTTGAATACATCAAGTGATCTACTAATCTTGCATATATTTATCTTCCCTTAGACTGTAAGGTCTTCATATACAATGGTTTCTATAATTATATGTGTATACACACAGTGATACATAGTGGTGCTAACATCTCAGTTATTCTTCTTTCTGTGGAAAACAATGAGAAACAGCTGGAGACTTTGAATGATTGACCTTTATATATATGGAGAAGGAAGGTAATCTGACCTTTTACTATAATTTGCTTTAAGTGTAACTTTTTATAAATCCTCTGTTTACGGATAAAAAAATTATTACTTATATTTTATCCTCTCTTTAGCTTTTCAGCCTCTGTAGTGAAGTTGGACAATTATTTGTATGCACAGAGTTGGATAATTGATAAGCAAAACTTATAGTGAGTCTGGGGCTGTGTTTGGGCTTTGTGCTGGAAACAGTGCAGGTAATACAGGGATATTTTAGCTCTGGCTGGGCAGGGCTTGCACAGAGCCAAAGCCCTTCCTGCTCCTCACCCCATCGCAACAGCCAGGAGGCTGAACCAAGAGACTGGGAGGGGACAAAGCTGGGACAGCTGATCCCAGCTGACCTGAGGGATATCCCAGCCCATGTGGCATCAAAGCTAGGGGAGAAGAAGGAACAGAGGATGTTCAGAGTGATGGCATTTGTCTCCCTGGGTCACAGTTGATGGAGCCCTGCTCTCCTGCCCGTGGGAAGTGGGGAATTAATTCTTGTTTTGCTTTGCTGTAGAATGCAGCCTTTGCTTTACCTTTTAAATTGTCTTTATCCCAACCCATGGGTTTATGTCACCTTTACCCTCTGATTCTCTCCCCCATCACACTGTGGGGGAGTGAATGAGCATCTGTGTGGGGCTGAGTTGGGGTTAAACCACCACAGCGCATACGCAGTTTTAAAGGAGTATGTTAGGAAGCCAGAAATACAGAATAAGTAAGTGATTTTGAAGCAGTATGTAAGGCTTGTTATTGCAGACCTTGGTTTCATTATTGCAGGAAGTGTTCAAAGTCAGCAGAGGGCTTAGAAAAGTTTTGAAATCTGCAATCCCCAATTTAGAAGATATAAGTTGTCTTCTGAGCAAAATAGAACCCTTCTGTCTTCAAATGAATCTTAGCCCATCCCATTAGCTGTAAGAAACCTTCTAGCTTGCCAGAATACCTGCAGGAATGTCAGTCATAGTTCTTCTGGGTACAAGTAATGATAAAGGAACATGTTTCTCTCATTGTTTTAGCAAGCAAGGCTCCCTATAATCAGGATAATTCAAATGCAGGTGCAATGGCATGGGTCCCTAAAACTTATAAAGAATAGAGAAAAGTATTTTTAGATTAAACACTCAAAATACAAAGCTTTTCATCTATGTTACTGATCTATGTGGACTGCAGCAGGAAGATGTAATATGGATATTAAGTTATGCATGTAATAAAATAGTACTATAACTTTAAAATGTTGTTCAAAATTCTGCCAAGTGCAACTCCTGATTATTACATTGATATTAAATAATCTTTAAGACTAAGTCATGAGTCTCATGTTCATTAGTCAAGAACACGAAACCAATCTCCAGGGAAACAGAAATACATAATGGAGACCTGAGCCACTAATATCTCATTCTAATCAGACTCAAAATCAAACAAACAAGTGAAAAAAAATTAAGAAAATAACCCAAATTCATGTTGGAATTCTCAGGAGACAAAAGGAACAACTAGCAGACTGGGGACACAGCCACAAGTAATCTCTGAAAAGAACTGCCATGGGGCAGAACACAATGAAGCCAGTCCCTTTGGCTAAGTTGTTAGAAAGTTCCTAAATGAGAAGAAGGAAAGGACTTCATGTAACTCTGTAACTGTATTTTCAATTTGCAGTCAAGAAGCTCACTTTCTGCTTCACTGCAACTTCTGCATTATTTCCACAATTTGTTTTGCATCATGTCCATGGTAAATTCAGATGAAACTGGCAATCCTGGAATACATCATTGCTTTTCTAGAAGAAATCCCAAATCTCTAAAAATTAATCAGAAGTGAGCTTAATGGTCTCTGTGGTATTGTGCCAAGAGGCAGTTTCATGGCTCTTATTTAGAAGTATCATCTTTAATGGAAATCTGATATAGTGAATATAAATCAATGATCCAGTGAAAATAATGCAGACAACAAATGGACCACAATTGACTCTTCTAAGTTTCATAGGAGAAAGTAGGCATGGAAAGGAAAATAAGGAAAAAATGCCCTAATATATTAGTGAGGATGAAAATAATTTTGAAGGTAGTGGGAACTCTTTGATATTGCTCAAGTGAGTACTTTATCAAAGTACAGCTCCACATTATAAATTAGTTTATAGCCTTTTCACCAGTCCGCCATGATGGTATATCTGGGGCATCCTGCAGTGACTAATCCACCAGAGAGTGCCAATAACGTAAGAATTGCCAGCCTGGACTGAATGAAAGGTCTCTTCTGTAGTTCTGTCTCCTGACTGAAGGTTCGGGGAATAGTAAAGATAGACAAAGGCAAATACCCTTTAGAATGGCATTGGTGATCTCTAAAAAAAAAAAACCAGTTTGGGAACTGGAAGAAGAAGGAAATATACACTCCACTTATTCATCAAATATATGCTCAGAAGAGGGTACTTAAGTCCCTGCAATTGACTGATTACACACTTACACTAAAGGTATTAACATACCCATAATTAGCTCACAAAAATAAACCAACAGCCAGAAGATTTTGTAGAACAGGCCTACTATCAATTAGTCTCTGAACTTTTCCTCCCCCTCTGCCCTGCTCCAGCTACCTCTCAACACCCATCAGCAGTGTGTTTACCTGAGGTTTATGAATAGACACTTGGACATGTCTGAGTCTCTCTCAGGAAGTAACTGCAATGAAATTTTATGGAACAGGTAAATATTGTTAAAAAACCTGTTGTTAAAAACCTATTGTTTTCTAGAGAATCCCCAAGGAGAAGAATCAAGACACAATATCTGTGCTCTGGGCCTCATATTCATCCAATTTCTGACCCTTTACACTTCCTTCCTTCTCAGTACAGGAATGCAAAAAGAGAAAAAATAGCACCACATTTCATTGGCAGCATCTCTTTATTAGAAAAAAGAAATGCTGATCTTAGGAACATAATATATCCTTAAGTCAATTAATTACTTGGCCATTTAGAATTAGTTACCAGTTCCAATGATATACTGAGAGTTATTGCTGTAATAACAAGCAAAATCTCATTTTGTTTTAAATTTAGGAAGTAACTGTGTTGTTTCAATCACTCACCACTTGATGCCTCTATTTACCTCCTTCTCCTAATGTCTAAAGAAAAACTACGTCCACAAACCTCCATAATTAAAGGAATTTTATGTGGAGATTTGTACTTTCTTGATATAGAAAAAACTCCCTTCCTTTCTTCCATACTCTTTCAGACATTTCTGTAATCATCTAACAAGAATACGTGCACATACCATGGGCATTATATTTATATGTCTGTGCATATACAGACACACAAACTCATAGCTGTGTAAATGTACACTACATAAATGTACAGATTGCCTGAGATATTGCTTGGGCTATGCACAGTAGCTTGTGTTGCTGTATAATGAAGCACCACTAGACAGAACAGTCACTTGTGGCAGGTAGCTAAGAAATTTCAATAAAGTAAACTCTCAGTATTATCAAAATTATACATTTGGGGCTGTTAGCATGGCCTAGAAAAAGATGAGGACAGGCTCATCTCATTAAATGAGAAGAAATAGTGGAATTAGCTTGAATCTAATTACAAGCCACACTATCTAATGTAAAAACATGACTGTTTTTTCACTCCCATTCATTTTGGCTAGTAATTAGTTTTGGCCTCTAAAATGCCACCCTTTAATCATCCAAACACAGATGTGATTTGCCGTGCAATTTAATCTTGCTTTAATGAAGAACTAATGGACGCATCGCAAATTACTTTCCCTGTTGGAGAAAAATTCTATTTCCTGCTTTTCAAAAGATCAAGAGTATCTTGTGATAATAGCCCAAGCGGCCCTGGCAGCCTCGTCGCACAGAGCAAACAAGCTCTTTTACTCAACTCCCAATTCAATGGAGAAAAAGAGGCTACAATTAGCAACAAAGCAGGGGAAACGCGGCATTACAGGCGAATCACTTTCTGCAGCTCAACCCCCAGCAACCACTGCCTTGTTAGAGCCAGGTCTAAAGTGTCAGGAGCGAACAATGTGCTGTGATAAATTACTCTCTTCAAACAGCTGCACTGCTAATTTTCAATTATACACACAAATGGCTCTCAGATTGGAAGAAAATGGAGTGCATGGGGAGAACAGTAGTAGATTTCTATGTTTGTTTGGTGGTGAGTGTGGAGGCGGGAGAGTGACATCCTGAAAAGAAAGCTGTAGCATGTGGAGTCAGTATTTCAGCACCAGATGATGAGCCCTCCCAAATTTTACAGAACCTGGTGGCTTCCTTCTCACAGCTCTGCTAGTCTGATGGAGAAGAAGAAACAGGACCCATTTGATCTGTTTTTACAGTAAAATCTTTGACCATTGGATGCAGTAGTAGCTTTGGCAGGAGGTGCAAAGCAACTGAACAGCTTGGAGACACAGGTTCAGATCCCAGAAGAGCTGATGCCCTTTCTCAGCTGTTCAACAGACAGGCAGTGGATTCCATGTGCCTCTCCAAACAGGAGATGTGCTGAAGTGTGTGAACCCATGATTCTTGTGCACTCTGAACACACAAGGTGTTTGGTGGCTGCACAAATTTCCTCATGATGAGGGAAAAACTCATTGCCATACAGTCAGCTACTGTTGGATTCAGATGAAAAAATCTACAATTTACTTGGAAAAAGGTGATAGTGAAAATTATTAGAAGTTTTGTTTAACTCATGATACCTCTTTTCAAACATTTGGAATGAAAAAGGCAATATGGAGGTACAATTAGGATTACTGGAAACAAGATGTGGCTCAGCTTCCATAAATTACAAGGAACTAATAATGTTTTTTCCTTGCCTTCACAAATTTCCCATTGACATCAAGAGCTATGCCTGAATTTGACCCAATATAATAAAGTTATCACTGTTGTTTCCTAATGATTTATTTTCTAATAGATAAGAAACAATTAACAGAACTCTACAAAATAAAATAAGTTGCACCAAGGTAGAGCAATCAGTTCAGTACAAGCTTCACAAAAAACAAAAGGTGAAATGTAGCTGTTTTTCTTTGCAATATTTTACTTGATCTTAGTTTTGATGAATAACAGCACTGGGGGATGGGAGGGATGGCAGTGGTGATTTGTAATATTTTACCTGCCCAAGCTAACTTAAACCCATCCATCTTTAAGATCTGATACTCAGAAATCATGATTTGATTGTTGCTATCTAATTAGATGTCCACAACACAAACATTTAAAATCCTTTCAAAAGCTTGGACAATTTTTACATTTTCATATAGGTAGAGAGAGAAAAAGCAATCTAGGCTGATAGGAGTGGGGAATCTGGAATTTGAAAATGGCAGTATATTGTCTAAACCAATGACAAGGTTCCTGAAGCTCTGTATTTGCTGTAGAGCATCAGCCCTTTGCCAGAAACGGCTCCTGAGCACAGTTCTCACAAAGGCACGGGGGCCCAGTGTGTGCAAAGAACAACCAAAGGTAGATTCCAAACAGCTCCAAGTTAATGCAGTTCTTTGACTGGATTTTGGAGCAACAGCACTGTGATTTACATTCTTTAAAGTTCTAGTTCATAATGTTTTCTCTTTGCACACCTTCCTATTAACCCTGTGTTCAAAGTGAGTTTTGAAACAGATTTATGGTAATGGCCCTCCATAGTATCCCTGAGACAGTCAAATATGACACATTATTAAAATGTTTATGGAAAGGGTTGGCAAACTCATCAGATTTGTTTTATAAATAGCAATAATTTCAAATGAAATGGGCAAAAAAAATCTAGTTGATTTTAATACTTTTCAGCTGAGCTTTTTTTCTACTTCTAATAAATGCCAGCATTGTGTCTCCTAATTATAAAGCGTATTACCATACAAAAAGGATTATTTTTAAATTTTAAAATGCCAGTCACAATTTAAAATTACTTTTCTCAAATATGGCTCCTCAGAGAAGCTAAAGAGAGAAGAGAAAGTAAGGGGGGCTGGAATGAGAGGGGGAGAGAGAGAGGATGCAATATTGAATTGTAACAAGACACTTTTATTTTTTTGCTGAAGTGGGATTTCACTCCCTCTAGTTTATAATCGTTACAGAAATTTAAACCTCAAACCATTTCAGTCCAAGCTTATACTAAGCTTGTTAGTGGTTTCTGATGCTGCATATGATAGTGCTACAGCATTACCATAAATCAGCAGAATTAACTATGATCTTCAGAAGCATGCCTGAAAGTGGGTGACAGAAGTCTGCAATTTGGTGCTCTGAATATTATGATAACATTCTATATTAAATGTTTATAATCTACTTAGAGCTGAGCTTCAAGTATATTTTATATTTGTGCTTTACCCAATATTAGAAATCATGGGCTATTATGGCTTTCCATGCCTATGTTGTTTGCGATATCCAAAATTAAAGAAAATATAAAAACACAAGGTGAGCAAGTGTGTTTTCCTACCAATGCAATGTTATTAATATTAAGAAGTTAAAGTTTACCTACAGGTTTGAAAATTTAAATGCACCTTGCAATAAATATACTTCACCTTTTTCCATTCATATATAAAATAATCTACAGCACTGACCGGATTTCAGAAACTCCATCCTAATACAATTTACAAACTCTCTGCTGGTGTTGGAGATACAGACTCAATTTTCCGTCCAGTCTTCATAAAAGTAACATATCTACATTATTCATCTAAGAGTAAATAATGATGACGATTTGTAGAGACTAAAATTACAAACTCAACAGTTTTGATAGCCATTACAAAAATCAAGGTTGTCACATTACACAAAGAAATGTTCTGATCCTAAGTAAGCATGATCCAAAATCTAAAAAAAATAGCACTGCTTGTGCTAGGCACAGGATCCCATTTCTTCCCCATTCCCATTGCTATCATTTCCACTAAAAAAAAAAAAAAATTGGATTAGCTAGTGTTTTCCTACTTACATATATAAATACAACTGACTGCAGGAGAGCAGGAGTAGGTGTGCTTGTATCAGAATTCCTGCTGAGGAATACAATGGCCCTGCTTCATAAACGGTCTTGAGAGACAATGAACTATATCCTCACTAAGACAAATCAATAGATCTCTGTGCACCCCAGCAAAAGGAGGTTCAGTCTGCATCAGTCAATAATCTGACTTAATTAATTTTTAAAGTAGTTCTGAGCATGGGCTAGAAAACAATGTTGGGTTTAATGTTAAAATTATGGTTAAGAGCAGATTACTTCAGATTGATACTTCCAGAAATATGAACAAATTCGGTAAATTTGCTTTTTTTTTTTTCCCTGAAAGAATCACGTTCATACACACATCTACAGGCTGAACTTGCTGTGCTAGTTATCAGACATGGAAAGTGACACAAAAACACTTGGCAAATCTTGTGTAACAAAACGATTTCATTCTGATTTTAGAAAAGTTTTATAATTAATAGACAAGAAAAGCAGGAGCTAACAAGTCCCTCACTGTTCGTGAAGGATCTTTAGGCCCCAAATTGCCAACCATCAACAGAGATGGATGGCCAACAGTGCTAAAATGCAACCTCCACCCTCACAAGGCAGGTGGGTGGACCAAAGGAGACATGAGGAGTGTGACATGTTTAGGGATGGTCTACAGCTTGCTCCTTAAGGGCAGCAGGCAGGAGTCCCAGGGATTCAAGCTTTGTCCAATGAACTAAATTCACTTAGATCACACTGAGCTGTTCAATATGGACAGGGCTTTTCATGGTCGCAGAAATGACCTTTGGTTGCTGCTGGGAAGGTATACTTAACACTAAATATCATGACATATTTGTTAAAATGCAGAAAAAGAGGAATTAAGTGTAAATGAGTCAGAAGATTGAAAAGTAGCATTCAGCATCCTGGGTTGGTAACTGCTGGAAAGGAAATGATCTGCAGAGATCCCTTTGTAAATTCTCACAAGGCACTAGCACCTATTGATGGGCTGTGCAAGTGCTGGCCCAGAGCTGGCCCAGCCATCTTTCCAGCCCACCTCAATCCCCTTGCTACTTCACACAGGCACACCCCACACTCGCCTCTAACAGCTGGGAAATTTTGCCTAAACATTTTCTGCTACTTATGCTGCTACTTATGTGTATATTCAAGCCAAAAGAAACCTATGTATCTGCCCAGCCCATGCTTCTTCAGAATGGATTTTTCTTGAAAACAGGGACAAATCGATGGAGCAACATCTATGGGTGAAGTTTTCACACATACATCATAAAGTGAAAAAGCACTGAACAAGAGTGGTGTTTGTAAGCAGCATACTTCATGTTTTCTACTCAATGTACTCTTTTCTCCCAGCCCAGACTGTCTGCTTTGGCCACACAGTCCCCACTTGGCAATGCACATAGATGCCACTGCCTAAAGGCACTGCCTTTTCTCTTTCCTGAACAGCACTTGGTAAAATCGAGTTGATTTTGCTGTGGTTTAACACCATTGTAATTAGCAAATTACAATGTAGGCGCAGTTTTGCCACTTTTTAAGAAGAACTGCACCAACAGGGAAACAACTGCACCCTATAATATATGACAGGTAGAAGAGAAGAAAATGCAACCTGTTCTTTCTTTATTTTAGTTCCCTTCTGCACTATTTTGAAGCTTTTTTACATTTTTTTTAAACTCAGAATACACTGAAGTATTCTTCACTGAACACTCCAGCAAGTTAGTTTGCTCTAAGTTTTATTAGAGCTTTTAAATTTTCTTTAAGCTGCAGCATTTTCCAAGTGAAGGACGAAAGCAGGGATTTAGCCTCACGACATCCACTGAAATATATTTTTTGTGCTAGTATGAAGTCTAAGAATTAGCATTTTGTGGTGTTCCTGAAATTAGAAGCCCCATGAACTAACCATTTTATGATATTTATGCTTTGCCTCATAATGCATTCTCCACAGATGAATCAAAGGGCCAAATGCAATTGCTGTTGTGAGATAATAAAGCATGAAGTGGTGTGTTTGGAATTAAATTTACATAAGACGAAGGATGGTGGGCAGTTTGTGATGACAGTAACAATCAGGGAGCACTCCATGGTGCTGCATTCCCAGAAACTGCAGCACAAAACACCGCATCATCTGCATGAATAATTAAAGCAGTGTCTGGGGAGTCAATCAATTTTAAAGGGAAGAAGAAAACTTTTCCAATATTTTTCCTGAGTTTTATGTTCAGAGCTATGTCTAGGACCTCTATCAGAACTATTTCCCCAAAATAAACTCATAACTTCGTGTGGATTGCTGGTTTTGTGTTTGCTTATCTCTTAGAGATGTGTTTTATAGTTAGCAAAAGCTCTGTTGGATTAACCTAGACAGAACACAGCACAGAGCTCCTGGGTTCAGCTGAACCTACAGTTTCATCTTCCAGCTTTCTACTTCATGAGGGAAGCAGCTCTGTCCCTGACTCTGCTCTGCTGCTCCAGAAAGTCACTGGACAGAGGGAGGCCCTACCTTGCAGAAATTGTCATTGAATATGTTCTAGTGAGGTGCAGGGACTGCTGCCTGTCCCACTGCACAAGACTTTGTGAGCCCCTGGAATGGAAAACTACATGGTAATATTTAATCACTCACAGATTAAGAAATTAGTATCCCTCTTACCCTCCTGTTATAGGTTCTGTCTCATTCTGCTGGAACCTGGGGGAAACTGAGGCATGGAGAAAAGGAAATGCTTCAAACTCAGCTTTTTATTTCTGGAACATGTGAGGCATCTCATTTCAAAGACTTTGCATGCTTGCAGTTTTAAGCTGAAATTGTTTTCAAGCTGTGTGAATACTCAGGCCTTTTAAAGTCATGGCTACTTAGGCATAAAAAATTAGGATTTTGCTTCAAAAAACAGGCAACACCACATTCCCTGCCACCCCTGCCTGGGGTCATGTGCCACTTTGGTGGAGGAAGCAAAACCAGAATTCAAGATTTCTCAACTCTTAAATATACTCAGCCATCTACTCAAAATAGTCATTATTATCTAATGATGATACTTTTCAGTTCAATTCCTGATCATGCTGAAGCCAACTGGCCATGGGCAAGGATTGATGAGAGAAGGGGGAAAAAAGGAACAAATTCTGAGAAGTTTGTAAAAACAGTGTTATGTTCAAATCACACAGAAGCTCAGTGTTGAGGGGGTTTTGGCTTGCATGTTGCTGTAAATTATTATCCTGTAGAGTCCCACAGGAGGGTGGGCACCATGAGAGCTCAGCATGGCACATCCAAGTATTTAGCTAAAAAAGACAAGGGTTTATTTTGGCTGATGAGATCAAAGGCAGACTTTTGCAGGTTTTTACCCTGTGCCCAGGTTACACAACCTTTAACACAATGACAAAACTTCACATCTTATTCATTAGGGTCTCGCTGAGTTCCAGAACACTCTGAAGTTGGAAAATATCTTCAAATGTATGTTTCTTAAAAAGATTAGAGAGCAGAACTCTAGTTAGCTTTTGTCTGTCTGTTTTGCTGAGGGTGTTATTCTAAGAGCATGCAGGAAATGAATGATCTACACTGAAAACCTTGACGCTTCTTTAAATGCCTTATTTTCATTTTTTAAGAAATATGACAGCAAGAATTAGTACTGGCTCTTCTATTTCAATAATGGCAGTCATGTTGAAATGACAACAAACATCATTACATTTACATGCACATTTATGTAGACAAAAATTGTCATTACTTATTTCAGTGGAACATTTTATAATTTGCCCTATAAACAAATAAAATCTGTATAAGCTGTTTTTAGCCTTCAGCAGTATGTCAACACTAGCAACTTAGAGCTAGACTTACTGACACTCACTGCTATCTCCTTCCATTTTTAAAACGCTTAAGATTAAAAATATAGTATTTATTTTTCAGTTTTTAATAATACAGTGAAAATACTTTTTGATTGCTGGCTGCAAATAAAAAGCAGAAAGTTGAATGGCCTCAAATATTGTATATTAAATGAAAATGGGGGAAATAAAGACATCTCCATGTGCTTGTTCTGACTTTGATGTTCTGAGCAGGGAATAAAACATGACGATAAAAAAGATGAAAACTGAGAAAAATGTACACCTTCTTTTAGTCCATTTGCAATGAAAAATTATTCTGATATTCTTCCACCATATTATCTACTCACTCTGTTCTCACTTCTGTCTTTTGTTGGTTCTCTGATCACTGTCATAATCAAGTTAAATACTTTGTACTACCCTGCAGAAGTGTAACAGTTAAGGCCATAAGTGCTGAAGCCCTCACTATACAAAGCTGTAAATCATCACAGGTAAATCACAGAATCACAGCATGGTTTGGGTTGGAAGGGACTTTAAAGACCACCTCATTCCAACACCCTTCCATGGGCAGGGACACCTTCCATCAGAGCAGGTCTCTTAGAGCCCAATCCAACCTGGCCTTGAACAATTCCAGGCATGGGGCAGCCACAGCTTCTCTGGGCAACCTGTGTCAGGGCTTCCCCACCCTCACAGTCAAGAATTTCTTCCTTATACCTGATCTAACCCTGCCCTCTGTCAGTTTGAAGTCATTCCACCTTGTTCTATCACTGCATGGCCTTGCCAAAATTCCCTCTCTGACTGTCTTGTAGGCCCTCGTTATTTATCAGAAGGCTGTTAGAAAATGCAAATATTATACAGGAAAAAGCATTTCCTAGCACTGAAGGAGTTGAACTGGCTTTTCTGAGAGATACTTGTTTGAATGTACAATTGGATAATTCCAGAAGACTCAGGAATGATCTGGGCAATCTATGGAATAGCAGGCAGAGCTGAGGATCTACTGCGCAGGTCTTCTATAAAAATTGACTTAGAGCAAAGTTAAAAAAGGAAGGAGTCAGCACTGGAACAAACTTGCTGTTATATGTGGTTGGTCAAAATTTTTCATGGAGGGATGTTTTGGATCAGCTTTCCAGTCAAGAATGTGGGGGCAGAGAACCTAGCTTGCTTTTAGATGGAATTTCAGGTATTTATGGTCAGAACTATGTGACACATCTTGAACTTCCTGCAAGAAACAGTTCCTCCAGAAACTCCTGACCTAAGTTTCTATGCTAGGTATTAGCATCACATAAAAATTACCACTGGTCAGTTTATTTGTTAGGAGGGGTGGCACAGAATGGAGAAGGATGGATCTGGAATAAGGACATACTTCTGTCCCTGTATTTCAGCTCTGCCGTGCCAGCAGGAGCCAGACCTCAGCAGATGCTGGCGAGGTGTCCATGCACCTCACTACAGAAGTTCCAGGGATTTTTTATTTCTTAGCTATTTCTTCTCTCTCTTTTACACATTTGCTAACAGTGGCAAGTGCAACAGGTAGGGAATTTATGAACCAGAGTATGTAAAGAGCCTTGTGATATATCCGTCTGAATGTTACCACTGAATTCTAATCCTTATGATTTAATACACTGGCTGAGTCATGGCACAGCAGAGCCAAACTCTGTCCCTGTTTATGCTGAGCAATGCCTCAAGGAAATCCATTGACTCCAGCAGAGTGTTTTGTGTCTGCCTCACCATGGCCAATACCAGCATTTCTCCTGAGAAAAGAATTTATGGTTCTCTTTAGCATCAATTCTGTTTTCAATATTGGTTACATTGGGTCAAACTCAGCTTTTTTAGCAGAGCACTAAGTACTCAGATTAGCTTCACTGAGGTAAACACAATCATTCTACATTTACACTCGTGTAGTTTACCTCAGGATTTTATTTTCCTGTTCCTCAGGGGCTTTGGTAGTCAAGATAGCTTTGTAAAAGTACTGACTGTGGAGGACAATATAAACTTTGCTATCTAAGTAAACCAATAAAATAGTCACATAATATAAAAAAGTCATGTAACTGTGACATACATGAGTGCTGATAGAAGAAACTGAATAAACAGCTTAAGAACAGCTGGACACAGTCACCTCACATGGGCCAGGGTTACAAAGGACTATCTCTGTCATACAACTTGGGTCAGTGCTATTGGTTCCAACAGCACAGTCAGATCTTCCCTCTTTTTTGAAATTCAAATGTGAACAAAATATATTGCAAACTACAAAGTTGCCAGTACAAGCCAATACAACTATTAAAGAGTAGTTACTGCTAACACCCAGTAGCTGCTACTATTGTTTCTCGAATTAAAAAAAATATTAAAAATGGAAAGTTTCACCTTCATCCACATCATAAAAATGATATTATATGGGATAGGAATTAGCATGGACTTTTGCTGTTTCTTGCCTCAGAGAAAAATACTATTGGCCAATGCCACTTACTGTTAAACAAGATGTAAGAGTGGAAAAAGTCTTTTGCAGGATGTACCTTTGGGTATCATAATTAAAAAAAAACTAATTCCTAATAGACTTCTATGAGGTAAGAAAAGAAAAAGAAAAGGAAAGCTGCATTTGTTTAAGTCAAATGATTGCAGCATATCTGTTTTAAAATACTTTGAATGATATGTGAAGAGATTCCAAATATATTTCTGTTAACGAATAGTGAAAATACAGCAAGTAGAGAAATATGTGGCTTGCTTCTCTCTCCTTATTTAGATTTTAATCACACTGCATTACATTTATTTAGTTTTAGTACTGTTTTCTTCATAAAAATCTAGGCCCTCTCAAGGTGATACAGGTGATAAGGCAGGCACACACAATAGATTTGGTATCAGGGGTTGAAATAATATGAGCAGTAATTCAGGCAGAAGCTTTATTTTCAGTCTTGGGGAAGGCTGAGGGAAACCTAAAACTAAAACATATTCTCATCAGGAGAAAAAAAAATCATTTAAAAGCTTGCCATAAATGAAAACAATTTACTTGTGCCAGTGTCCTTAAGTGCCACAAACTCTTCTGCTTCTGCTGCTACATTCTCTAATGATATTACTGCATATAGCACATCTCATCTAATCTGTTAGTAAAATCCTAAAGTCACTTATGTCAGTCTCTAATGCAAGCCAAATGAGTCTTCCCAGTAATAAGAAGCTTCGCAGAATTAGTTTTCGTTTTGCAGAAAATTGCCATTGGGTCTGGCACTTTTATCTAAAAATTTCACTCGTGCATAAGCAAAAAACTCATATATTATTTGGTTACATTCCATCAGTATGAGAAATAACATTGTGAGAATTCTATGCATGCTAATGATATATAGAAATCCACCTGCTTTCAGATAAAATGAGTTTAATTTTCTGTTGCCCACTGCCTGGTTGGCCTTTCATAAATTACTTATGCACAGCTATTATTAAAATAGAGGGAAAGCAAATTAGAAAGTCCTCATATCTCTCCACTGGATTTAACCAAGGCAGGGCTGTGACAGCTAGAGTCAGCGTTTTTGAAAAAATTCTGCTCTCTTGAAAAATTTTGCATCTCTATACAATTCTATGCCACTGTTGTAAACGTTCTGACCTGCCTTCTTACCAAATTAACCTAAATCCTTTCTATTTTTCAACATTAATGGAATCCTCTAGAGTCCTGCTGATATATATTAAAATATATTTATTGGTTAATTTGAATTCCAGCATTTTGTACCTCATTTCCCAGTACTTCTGTTATATCTGAACAGCTTGGAGCTTTAGCATTAAAAACTTACAAATTAAGATAAATACATCTAACAATTATCAGATCAAAACAACTTAACTTTCATTGGAATATATGATTGCAAATTTCCCTTCCTGATGAAAGAGAAAATGAGGACTGTCTGCTTGAAACAGTTAATTGGATTTGAAAGTACTGTACGTTTCAGCAATCGGTGCAGCTTTTGGTTGGTCAATGACTACTTGACCTCCTGGTTTTCCAACAGACAATTGGTTTTAATATCTTGAGGGTCTTTTAAGTCCATAGTTCATGGTGACTTTAAGTTTAATTTTCTGTTAATGATATTATTTTGCTCTTTTAAGATAAAACTTTCTTGTGATGTGCTGAGCAACAGTGGCAATCCCATTACTGCATGAGGAAGGACACCTTCTCAAATTGTATTCTTTTAACATTGTACTGTTATGCTGTTTCTAAATGTCATTTTAACACTTTAGGCAGCTCCTTGAAAAAAATACAAATACAAAAAAAAAGGAAAAAAATAAAGGGGAAAAAAAAAAAGCCATTGTGATCACCTGCCCAGCCAAAGCTCCTTTTTAAGTAGCGGGGTCCCAATTCTAATCAGCCACTGGTTTAATACCTTCCACTTCTCTGACTAGACTGACTCTGCTTAGAAGTGGTGTGGGTTAGTTTGGGCCAAGGACATGCCCTACAGGTTTCAGGCTCAATTTCCCTATTTTCAAGCCCATTAAATTTGCATCCACACCGTATAATAGTGCATTAAGCCCATCCACACAGCAGGCAATTTCCTAATGCTAACACCAACTCAGCCCAGAGCTGACATCCCCAGTGCTTGGCTAAAGCCAGCCAGTCAATGCTGGTCCTGCTAAGAAGAAGTCTCTGTAGTCCTTACACTAAAGCAGCTTTCCTAATGACTCAAAGCAATTATTTTGGGGGAGTTTTTCCCTAAATTTAGGTGAAATGCATATTTATTTGTTTTCTGCCATAGATATTATTTTATTTCACACTGCATTCCCAGGAGGGACTAGAGACACACAATGCTGGCCAGCTCTCAGGCTGCTGTTTCCCACTACAGAACTGAAAACCCAACAGCTCCCTGCCACCATGGGGAGCCCTCCTGCTCTTCCTCTACCTCCATATTTCAGTTCACAGAAATAAACCAGGAGAAAACCATCTGGTTTTTTGGTAAGGTTAGTTATCTGAGAACTGGGGTTCCTTATCTGATCGAGAAGATGGCTGAATAAATGCCAGAGTGGAATAATAAAAGCAGAGAGAGCACGTGGCTGTCACAGTGAGGTATTTTAAATGTCCATTCATGAAAAAAAGAGGCTATGGATAGATAGCAGAATGAAAAACCACCAGTGGGGGTAAAAATAGTCATAGATTGCAAACAAACTGCAGAGCTCTGAAACTCTGCTGGTTCATTACAAAGCCGAGGAGAGAAGAAAAGAATCAACTGAATAGTTTATGTAAATTTGGATTCTGGTTCTAAATTTCATGTGAACATAGAGTGAGCAGGAGGTGCTCAGCACTGGGTTCTCCCTCTGGCAGGTGGCACAGAGCGCTGGTTTCTGGACCTGGCAATCTTGCCCTGTGCTGATGTGAGGCCCTGGGCCAGCACTCAAAGAACTTCAGCTGAGTTTTAAGCCACTTCTGTCCATTGCCAGCAGAAGTCCTGCCTGGGGAGAAGAGAATAGTTCTGCCTTCATGTGTCTAAGCTTTATTCACATTAGTAACTTTTGCCTCACTCAGGGTAATCATGTGAGAAAAGCCAACCAGAGTGCTTGAGACCAGGATCTCAGAGAAAAACTTCTGATCACAGCCACTCATGTGTCTATCACCCCTAAGGTAAGCCAGAAGTTTTTAATTCTTAGGAGTGTTTCCTCTCAGTAGTGCTTTTCAATGCAGAGTCAATCACTGGTTCTATTCTTCTTATGTAGATCTATAAAAGTGAACTAAGTTGAACCTCGTACATGGTACATTTGGATAGAACATGCAATGCAAATACACACAGTTTTCCTAGCAAAAAGTACTTTTTTAGCTGCCTGAAATGTTTCTAGAAGTGGTTCATGTAAAAGCAAACATATGAATCCAAACGTTATTGTATACCATACAAATTTAGAAATATCAGAATTAGTCAAGAAAAGTTGCAATCCTTTCTAATCCTTTCTATCCTCAAATTCCTTTCCCTATTAATTTTAGAGTATACACATTTTTGTTTCTTATGGTTTCGTTATCTCATCAAGAGAACAGATGTCTAACTGATTAAACACCAGTTTTTACAGTTTCAAAAATATTTAAAAACTCATTACCCAGCTTCTCCAAAATCATTCATTGTTTTAGCTATTATTATTGCTAATAGCTACAGATACTTCAAATCTGTCTCTGATATTGAGATTTTTAGACTGTACCTCCTTCATTTTCAGACTGTACCTCTTCCAGGGTTAGAGCTTTACATCCATTTCTCTCCATTCTTCAATGACATTTTCAATTATCATAGATCCCTGTGAATTCAGGAACATTCTTTGTCGGAAAGTATATGTTGCAAAATTTGTGGTAAAATTGTAAAAATTAGCCAGTGGGGTATAATACTGACTTTCACACCAAAAAATGCTCATTATATGGTTGTATACTTTGACAAATTGAAATTTTATGTACTAAACATTACAGAACACTGCTGCCCACAGTATCTGACAGTTTCCTCTCCCTCCTGACAATTCCATATCTGTAAATCACTTTGACAGAACTCTCACCCTCTGCCGTTCATCATGAGACCTCCATGGAACACACATAATGCAAGGACTTGAGACACAGTGGTACAAACCATGTGGGATGAATGACTAGAATTTATGGCTTATCTTATGCATACACATAGGAATTCTGGTCAGGACCCCACTATGGTAGATGGCACACAAACACGGAAAAAAAGAGGTCATCCTTCCTGTCAGAAATCTGCAATCTAAATAATTTAAGTTGTAGAAGTATCTATGAGCATAATGCACTCTGCTACACAAATAGCTGGTGACAAACCCTTTCTCCTAAAACAGTGACAGATGGTTTTGAACAATAATGAGCAATTGCATTAAAAAAAAATCTGTTTTCAAACCGTTCTTGAATACAACAGTTAAAGTATTCACTCTGTGTAACTTACCCGGATGCAGCAGACAACACTGAGTAAAAGCCTATCAAGAATTAAAGAATGTTTTGAACATAAAGTACGCCAAAAACTATGACTTCTTTTTATACCCTCTCAAGTACAGAATGTCCTGTGTGCTAGTAGAGGACATCCTATACTATAAGTCTGTTGAAATGCTATAATTAAAGGTCTGTCAGAGTTTCCATTAAATCCCTGATTTTCAGGGTTTAATTAATAATAACAGTGAAAATTAATGTGAGTAGAATTAAAGCCACTGTCATAGCTCTGCTGCATATTAATTCCTGATTTTAAGTCTCTACAACATGTGGGACTGATCCAGCTTCCTCTCCTCAGTCAAAACTCCTATCACAATGTAAAATTCCTCACTGGAGACAGTGGATATTTGTCTGAACATAGAAAATGTGATCAGGCTCTGAAATACCTATGGCATTCATATGGTGAATTAAATGAACATTTCAGAAAGTCAAGAATTACTAAATTACATAAAGTTTTGGAATAAATGCCTTAAGTTCAGTTTAAGCTCATATACCTGAAAACCAATGAACATTCAAAATTTCTCAGTGAATTCCTTCTCAGCAACTGACTCAATGTAAGTTCATCCATTTATCTTTGGAATATTAATAATTATACTTATTTGTCTTTTTTTACTAAGTAAGAATTAAGAGGTTGACTCCTTAATGGAAGACGGAGAACATATGTAAATATTGGGGAATGGACTTTCCCTGGAACCACAAGAGCAAATCAGATGTTCTGTTACTGAAACAAAGGCTCCTGGCATTTTGAATTTGGGTGCAAATAATTTAGAACACAGAGCATTCCATGAGATAATTCCCTGAAAATAAGCACTGGTATCTCACCATACAACACAAGGAAATTTAATCTTTCACATAAAAGGATCAAATAAAACTACCTCAGTGTGGAAGTCTAGAGAAGGACCTGGCAGAATACTAGAGGATATTCAGTTCTCTTCAAAGTAAATAGTATTACAGCTGAAAAATGTGAAAGCATGAAATTTTCTCAACACTGCTGTGAGGAACAGACCCAGAAATCTGAGATGTATGCAAAGTACTGTAGTGAAGGGTGGAGACAGTACATTCAGAAATTTTTAAAAATGTTAAGAACAGTTTGTTTCACATAAAAGAACCTATTATAAAATACATTTTTTTGGTCCAGATTCCAAAATAATAGGTGGCATTATTTCATCTTACATTAAAACCTGTATTGCAAGCCAATATCACACATTTCAGAGGTTAATAAAGAGGATCGATGCTATTTGCTGTTAGGACTGCTAAGTAGGTCAAGGAAGTTCACAAGTGAGAAACTTTCATGCAGTAAAGTGGGAATTTATACGGTTAATGAAATCCATGCTGTTGCACTAATGAAAAAAGAAGTCAATTAAGAATTCACATTATATTATATATAATGGTAAATATTAAGATGGAAGCAAATGACAGAGAATATAATCTGTTTTCAATGAAGCTGGATACATTTGCAGCACAACACAAAAAGGGAGGGTAGAAGGTCAGCAATCAAGGCTTTGTGGTGGTCTTGTACCTGCACTGTCTTGATATCTAAATGTGGGAATTCACTGTGGTTATCGTTGTGCAGATCACTAAAAGACAGTCTTTGATTTGCAGAACTTAAAATCGAAACAGATAATTTGGTAAAAATGTTGGAAAAGAAAGAATTATCATTCAAAATGTTGGGAAAGAAAGAATTATCATACCTTTATCAATCTAGAATTGAGGCTGTAGCCCCAGAGCAAGCTAAACCAGAAGTGTTACTGCCAGGCCCTGGCTCTCTATGTGCTCCTCAGGCCACTTGCTGACCTGTCCTGGTTCACTATTCCAGCATAAAAATATCCCTTTAAAACCAGGCACAGTAAGGTACTGACATAGATCAGTAAAGGAACTGGCAAATACCTGAGGCAGCAAGAGACAAAAATGTGTGTCCAAGTGGAAGAGGATGGAGGGGGAAGAACTCCTGCTTTGGAATAAGTCATGCATAGAGATTGAGTCATTCATCCAAATTCACTTAGAAATTATATGGCATGCATCACATAATTTTTCAATTATGAGAATAAGTGGCTATAAACAGATGCTGGATAAGTTCAGAATGGGCATTTCAAGAGACTTTTAAATCTCTGAAGCACCCAAAATTTGCACCAGCTATTCTGTGAGGTTAGTAAGAGCAAAAATTGTAAGAAGATTTTAGGTGGAGCTTTGCACTGTATGAGATTGTTGAAAAAGGTGATAAAGGGTTACAACTTGAAAACTAAATTGTCCTTTCAATTCTGTGCATTTTGAATTGCCTCAACTAATTCTTAACTAAGAAAAGCTGAAAAATCTCCCTCAAGTACATTGTCTTAGAGGTAGTTAAATCAAATGACTGCTAGTGCTAAAAACTATGAAAAAGATACAAATTTAAATCTGAAACCCTTGGAGGTGGAGAATAATGCTCTTTATGATTTGCTAACATCACTAACCAGGGTCTTCATAGAGACAAATTACCAACCAAACCAGAGTAAACTATCCAATTAATCTGGATTGTATCTTGCTCTGCTTCCAAAGTCTTTCAGAGTTTAAAGAATTGAAAAACCAAAGCCAAACTTGGAATGAGGACATAGCTTGCTGTAATCAATATCATGAAAAAGAAAGGAATTTCTCAAAAAATGGAAGAAGTCAATAACTATGTACATCTATTGCTGAGCTATGAGCCCTTGTGTTAGATTTGAGCTAAGTACCACACCATCACATTCTCCTCTCTTGTGTTCTTGAATGCTGAAGTCACATGGCAAACATCTGGTGATCAAAGTGAAATCACGAACTGGATAATTTCTATTTGGATGTTACTTTTTGGCTCCACTTATCCCTGCAGCTGGAGCATTTCCTTCCAGCAGCTCTATGCTGTTTTGTGATCGACGCTGGAAAAATGCCACAAATTTATGAAAAACTTTGAAGGGGCTTATCGTTAACGACTTCTGCTTTCCAATCAGTACAGCTTGAATCAATAGCACTGCTGCTAAACGTAAACAGGCATAATGGGAATTTTACAAAGCAAGACTATTTGTATGGAACATCAAAACCAGCACAAAGTCTTTTCCATAAGAGTGCAAATCACATTTAGAGTAAGACCAGAAAGAAAAGCAAGATTACTTTGTGATGATTTGCTGCAAAGTTCACTACACTCTTTGCTTGATAATGAATTTCACTCATATTGTCATGTACTTCAGGCTTCATCAACGGAGTGCTCAGCTGCCAAAAAACATGATTTTAGCACATCAGAACAAAGGTGGAAAAAAACAAAAAAGAGCACACGTTATTATTTGATTTTCTGCAAGTAATAATTCATAAAAATATTATTTTACTATAAATACTGCCTAACCACAAATTCCAAAAAAAGAAAAGGAAGGAAGAAAAGATGGAAGATGTTGCTGGAAGGCTGAATGTGGATTCAGGTATATGAAATATTGTATTATTATGTGGTAAGATTTTGCTTCCATCAGAAACAATAAATGGGAAGAGATTGTTAAATGCATTTCCACTGCAAAGCAAGAAAAGCAGTTTCTGGTATTCTGCACTTGCAACAATCTGAGGGGTTTTTTTGCTTGCCATTATTTACAGTATCTTATCTACATTATGGATAAATACAAGACAAGCAGCATCTTTTGTTGCCTCTCAAGTCATACTTCCTGGCTGCTCCATGTGTGCTTTCTAACAGCTGTACACACTGACAGCAACTAGTGAGTGGGTCCAAGCAGCCTTCTCCTGGCTTTTGGACATGTATAAAAGCATGGCCCAATTGTAAATAATTAAAGGATTTACTGGTCAGGTCAGGCTCCAGAAGCTGTAGCACACAACAGGGAATATGCCAGGCTTGTGCCTCAAGTTCCCACGTGATACAACAATTACAGAAGTACACAGATCTTGCTCCATCTCCTCTCTGCTTAAATACATTTAATCTCTGGCTGCTTCTGCTCTTAGAGCTGCTCTTCTCAAGCCCATGGATATGCTTTTGAGTTTGCAGGAGTCACTGGGATAGGGAGGCAGAGAGCAGTTGCTTTTGTCAGAGCTTTTGTAAAGAACTTGCTGAGAATTCTTCAAGAAATCAGTTCTCTGAATTGAAACATTTCACTGGAGTTAATCCATTTTAGCAAAAATTTCAGAGAGAAAAGTATCTCAAGTCAAGATCTGTGACAAAGCAAAGAAAGAGATGCATGGCCAGCATCCCAGCATAGAGGTACTAGGCTGGAATGTCAAAGACAAAGCCTTCAAAGGAACCTGAGGCAGCCTTTGGAAAGCTGTAAATACAATACTGTAAATACTTGTAAAGCTTCTAAATACTGTGCTTATTAGAACACCTAAATTTTCCAAATTGTTGTCAATACAGAAGTTGCTTGGGTGCATGAGACTGCTGGCTGTTGACTCAGGTTCTGTCCTGTACAACACTGAGCAATCCATCAGGAGCCATCTTTCCTGAGATGTGCAGTGCTGGATGAGTGCCCAGCAGAACCCTCAGCCCCAGGGAAGATGTAAATAGGAGCTTATGAGCATTGAGGAGCAACAACTGGAAAGTTGCCTAAGGACTGTGAAAGTGCTCTCCCAACATCCATTTGATAATGAAGTTACTCCAATGACTTTGGTGAAATTATCCTCACTTTACACAGGACTCAGAGGAAAATGAAGCTGCCTCAAACTGTAAAAACCTACCTTGTACATCTTATCATGCAAATTAAATTAAAAACCCCCTTAGAAATAGTCCAAAGAACTTTCTCTGCATGTGGCTGTAAGTTGTTTAAGTCATTCAGTGAGACAGGATAATGGCCATGACTTTTCACTTGGCCAGTTCATATTGTAGCACTGAGAGGAAGAGAGTCTGTCAAGTTTTTGTCTGCAGTGTCTGATTTTTCACCACACTGCTCCTGCCCTCCCTCAATTGTGTCAGGAGTGCATTAGGTGTTGGAAGGGCAACAAGAGGCTCAACCAGTGGGTGAGGAGGCTGGAGAAGGGGAATTGAATTGTAGGCAGCCTGCAGAGCCTGTCGGAAAGGCTGTGCTGGCTCCCTTTGTGGCTGATATGTATCTATGTCCCTGTGCCACATTACATGGAAGGGATTAGAAATAGGATTTCTGATATTTCAGCTGACATGACAGGAGTGATAATTTCATGCAACTATGTTGCAAGCGAAATTCAAATATTCCACCTTTTAAAGGGATTGTATATATTTTCATCTGTGCTCTTAGGCTCAGAACCTTTTTCTGGAATAACTGATACAACAATAAAATGCACTTCAAAAAGGCTAATACATAGATAATGTCCTGTCTTTCTAAAGTGTACCTTACTCATGCCCTAATGATTTAAATGACTACATGAAATGGCAGTAAGTGTTAAAATAACCTCCAAAATCTATGTATCACAGTTTATAAAAGTTTGGGAAATCTTTTGAAAATCAAAAATCTAACAGTGTTTTTGTTTATTTTTTGGGGTGCTTTTCTTTTTTAACCAAGGCCAAGAAAATAAAGAAACAAAGTAACATAAAAATATCTCAACTCTAAGTAGAAGGTATCAAGGTCACTGACTATAAATATAGATAATGCTGCTGCATAAATCTTAAACAGCTTACTGCAACTACTAATATAACTTTACAGTATTTACAAGATTAATCTTTTTAAAGTAAATTACAGGATCATAATATCAAACAAGATTATGCTATGTCCTATATAGCATTTTACTATGCACATAGCAGTAACATGACAGCAAATATGCACTTCAGAGGTATCAAGCAGCTACTGCATGAAGAGGGTGACACTGCATGCCAAATACTAAGCATAGCAACAAGTTTTGGGGCCATCAGATCTCCCCATACAAAATACTTCGTTAAATCCTTGATAGCCTCATTCTGTGTCTAATGGGAAATGCATAATGTTTCATTCCTCCATAGAAATCTGCATGGAGTATTCCAACTATAATATACAGGTGTGAGATTTTTTACCGTTGGCTGTTGAAGCAGAAGAAATACCAGGCACACTACAAAGCAGACAGTATCCTTGGATCCTGTCCTTGGGACAGAATGAAGGAACCTTTGCTAGGTTATATATATTTCTAGAGCTCTTGCAATGGCATTTTCAGTGTTGAAATCATGCAACTCACAGTCTGCACGAGCTAAATTTTAGCATAGTGCAGGTTCAGGTGAGCTCTGTGCTTTATTCTAGCTAAGGATCTTGTTCATTGTGAGGTTTGTCCAACATGAGAAGCAAATCTCCCAGCAGAGGCAAGCAAGATTACCACAGGAATCCAGTTAGTAATTAGACCAATAGACACTCTTCTGGAGCACTGACTAGTGATAAAATTTTTGAATAGAAATCTTTGCTTGCTAAAAGTTCTAGGTATAAAGAGAACCAAGCTCCCTTTCCCTTCCAAAATGCTTAAACCACTTGATTTATGCCAGTATTTCAATATGGACTTGCACAACAGATCAAACACACTGAAGACAAGCCCAGTCTGGGCCTGTGATTCCAGACCTGAGTGCACATCAGGAGCTCCACCTCATTATGTTGCACTGTGAGTAACTTCTGCTTTCCCTGACCCACCCATAAATGGTGTTTGCAGTAAAGGGACATCGCTCATGTTTCTGTGCCCTACGACAAAAGCCCTTGGTTCTCCAGAGGACATTCCTGTCCCTTTCTCTTTTGCAGCTGCCCAAGCAAAAGCTGTTGCCTTGACAACTATGGGGTGTTCTCTGGTTCCATGCATGCTGGCAGGAGGAAGACAAATTTCCTTCCACAAAATACAGAACTGCTAAGGAATAAACAATTAAAAGTGTTCTGATTCCTTCAGTAGTGCCAAAAACAGAAAGAAAAGGAAGAAACTTGCTACAGACACAGGATTCTATAAGCCAGAAACAGCAGGATTCAAGCACTGAGAATTCACAAACACAAGCAGGGAACAGAAGAAATTGCAGTTGCTTGAGATTTCAGCAAAGAGCTGGGAATGGCTGTGGCTAAGGTCAGGCTAAGGCTCTTCTCTTTGATCACCCTTCTGTAACTGGAAGGCCTCTGGCCTTCCACGGCACTGCCCTTGCTTTGCCATTACATTCTTTATAAAGAACGTGATAAAAACAAAAATGAAAAAAAAAACAAAACAACACTAAAAGAAATTTTAAAAGGTTTGCAGTTTTCACTGCTTTTGCGTATAACCTGTCATAATATTAAGTAGACTAACTTCCTTTATTTCTAATTTTGTGCTACGTTTTTTTTTTTTTTTTTTGCTTCAACTCTGCTTCAAATAAATGTATTTTTGAAGCAAAAAAGAAGACACAAGAAAACTGATGATCAGGAAAGAGATCACAGTAGCTGCACTCCACTAGAAAGGACAGCAGAGGTGCAGTTTGTATGTAACACAAAGGAAACGTGGTGCCTTGAAGCTCTGTTTATCTGTGTCCTGTAACTGAGCTGAGGGCTACTCAGCCATGGAATACTCAGCTATGTGACCATTCTGTCACATCTCACTGCATCCATGAGGAACATCACATCCATTGAAAGCCTCAACTCGTATGTAGAAGGACAGATACGCTGTTGTAATCTTTAATTCCTCCTTACCTTAAGCACATATAAGCACAAAAGCTTTTGTCTTTTCTCATTTATCAAACCTTCCCCTCCTTCAAGGGTTAGCCAAAGCACAAGCTGTGTGTACTGCCAGCAGATATCTAATGATAACAGGTTATGTGCATCCTTTACCAGAAAGAAGGCATTTTGGAAAGTATCCATTAGTAATTAGAGCTGGATTTTCAGAGCCAATTGAAGATAAAAGTACAGGAGAAGCTACTCACAACTTCATGATGCTAATAAAATCTGTCATAAAAAGCAATGCACTCTGTATTCCAAAAGGCTGCAGCATATCAATAGACACATCTGACAAAAGCACCTAACACCACTGAAGCTCTAGCATGCATTATTGTATTTTATTCAAGGAAAACATAGACAAAAGTTACTGGAGCAACCTTTCTGCTGACAGTTAAATTTAACATGCAACCAGGTATGACGAGGCTTCATGATACACCAACCTGCTAGTCAAACTAATAGCACTTCTATTTTAAGCTAAATGGAAGGGGATTAGGGTAAGAAAACTCTCTCCATTGACCACTGACATTGTTTATTACATAAAAGGTAATTGCTTGGAGAAGATTCCATTTCTTTTTGCTGCAGAAAATGTCTTGGTTTGCTGTTAACCCTTCTCCCATTACAGTGCAGCCACATTCATGCCACTGCTCACAGAAGCATAGAGAGCCTTCTGCATGATTGAGGGCAAGAACTTTGTAATGCACTACCTTTATCTGTCATATTTTGGTCTACAGCAGTAAATTTTGTATCCCTCTACTGACTACTCCATGGAAATATGGTAAAGATGTGGCCTTTTATACAAAGATAAGGTACACAGAAATGATATCCAGAGAAAATATGGTAATAGAAAAGAACAGGCTCAAACAACAATGAACAGCTCACAGTCAAATCCAAAAGCATTAGAAGATTTCAGGCTGTGTTGGTAGAGTACAAATCCATCTTGGATCAAATTATTCACCCATTTACTGTGGTCTCTCGCTTGGCCTGGCAATTAGTTCAACTGTGGAATGCTACTTAGGAGTACATTCACAATCCCTACATATTCTTTACAGCACAAATGGACTTTGGGAAGGAAGAACTGGATACAGGCTACCCATTGTAAACAAAACAGCCATTACTTCCCCAGAGGTGCTAAAGTGGGCCTGGAAATAAAACACAAATAAAAAATTTCCAATTTCCTGTTTGGTATTCTGGGCAATATGAGGGAATTTACTTAGCCTCTTCATGCCTCTTTTGTCATCTCTAAAACAAGGATCACACTACTGCCTTCACAGCACTCACTGCTGTTTTTTGGCTCTGACAGGGCTGTGAATTTTTCTGATTTGTGTAACGTACACGTGGAGCTTGGTAATTCTGTGCATTCCTGTAAGACAATGCTCTCTTGTTAGACCATGGACAAAGCTCATCTTCCAAGCAAAAATTTTGTTAGCAAAATTCATTCAGCAAAGCAACATCAACAAATAAGGAAAACCCAAATCTGATCTTTAACACATTCTTGAGGGACTCACCTGCACAGACAGAAGGTAGAAATTAATGTCAGTGGATGGGCTTATCTGCAGAAAGAAATTTTTCCATTCTGTTTAAGAAATAAAGGAAAAAGCTATTTTTAGGATTAAAATTTGAAATGCCTGTAGGAAAAATTATGAAAAGCAAAAGTATATTTTGCCCTCTTTTTTCATACCACTTCTGATTCATCATTGCATGACACAATTTTTACAATAACTTACAGTAAAATATTGAAATTGGTTTAATCCCTTAGGGATGTAAGCTACTTTGTACATAAGTAAATAAACTGCTTTATGCTTAGCAGTAAGTCTCACTCTGCTCCCCAAAACTGTTTAAAGTAATTTTGGATATAATTAGCAACCCCTGAGAACACAATTAGTCTATGACTGGCAATTTTGCAGTAATGATTCCCCTCCTGTCAAATGGGTTTTAAACTGAAAGGTCATTTTGGATAATAATTTCTATGCTTTTACCTCTCTTTCCCCTCAAAGTTAAAACTTGAGTTAACTCATGGTGTCTTAAGGGAAATGAACGTTTTCTTGGAGTGCTTTCGAAAGGTATTATAACCTTGACCAACATGAAAAGCTTTCAGAGGCAAAACTGCAGTTTTGTTTCTCAGAGTAAGTCCTTGGCTTTACTCCCAAATTCCTCAGAAAGCTGCTTCTCATAGCATCAAACAAAAGGGTGATTTTTAACAAGTTTTGTGCTTGAGTCTGTAGAATTTGCTCACTTGATGCACAATGCTGCATTTTCCTTTGCATTTGTCTGCTTTCACTCAGTGTAAGCAGGCCCTTAGTTACCCTTCAGCTGACTAGTGCCAATGATAATAACAATACATTTTTATTTTTCGACCACTCAAATCTAAAGGCAAGTTAGCTCTGCACATGTATGCATGCACACACAAATGTAAGTAATATGTGAACATTTCCAAAGGACAACAAGTCCTTTTGGAATAGTAATGAATAGAGAAATCATCTTGTGCCCTGCATGAGATAGGTGCATTTCAAAATTTTCCTGTATAGCTTCCATGAAAATTGGCCCCTAAGCAAGGGTGTGAGTCATT
Source organism: Rhabdornis inornatus (assembly GCA_013397075.1). NCBI lineage: Eukaryota > Metazoa > Chordata > Aves > Passeriformes > Rhabdornithidae > Rhabdornis > Rhabdornis inornatus. Next base: position 2,087,555 of record VWZS01004114.1, on the reverse strand, counting down.
GATGAATACAGCTCTGAGGCTTCACGCTGTGCAGCAAGAGCTGTAAAAGGCATTAGAGGAACAGAGGGGAGGAGGAGGAAAGAGAGAGAGGGTTAGGAGGTTATTAAATAAAACCTGGTAATGGTTTTACATGAACGCTTTCTGAGCAGTGTTTGGAGAAGGCACACCCCGCCCCGCCGGGCAGCGCCGTGGAGGGGCTGCTCTGCCCCTCCACAAATCACTCCTGCCTTACCGAAGGCATTGCTCCCACAGCTGCCCTCCCTGTGCTTGCTGAAATTCGGGATCTACAAGCAAAATAAATTACCCTATGGCACAATGTCTTATACTAACTTTAGAAACTAATATTACAGCAAAAGGATGGGGTTTTGTCTTCTGCACCCATTTCCAGCACACAAAAGCCACTGCACTGTACCAGAAATATTGCAGCCTTTGCCAGCACAACTATGCAAAAAGTGTAGAACAGGATAAAGAGAACAAATTTAGCCTTCCTCAAACTTCAAAAGTATTTGATTTTGGCTCATATTTGTCTTTTGTTTCCCCCCCCCCCCAAGACCAATGTATTAAATTGCTGTTAATTTATATCTTTCACTGGTTAGCTATAGAGTATACATAACTGATAACACATCAGACCGGAATTATGAGCAATTCTCCTTTTTATGCAATTGTGCTTCTCCTATCCAAGTCAGGAGGTCCAGGTTTCAATAAAGACATTGGGCTTTTAGTCAATACTTCAGTCATTATCATGCCAGATCCTCCATCCTTCAGACTTCCTGCGTGTCCTGATCTCACACTCACTTGTGTGGTCCCCTCAATCTCTCTTCCTATTTTTGCTTCTTCCATTGTGCCAGCAGCCCTAGTGCACCCATCTGAAAGAGAAGATACAGTGTGGGCCATTACATCCCATTATCAAAGACCCTGCCACTTGCAGGTTCACATGGGAAATTTATTATCAACAATGATTAACTGACACCAACTGGCTACACTGGGTTAGTTATAAATAATCCAATAATCCTGTAAATGAGCTTTTTTTCAGAGGATGGCTTAGATGTATAGTCAGTANTATGTATAAGAACAGGAATTTTATATTCCCTTTTAACTGAAGAGTCGATAACTGACTGGTGCTATTTTAAAAAGAGACACTTTTTTTTTATTTTAAAAAGAGACACCAACCGCACTGCCTTGAATCCACAGGCACGCAGCACCATCTGGTGGATTAGCACATCTGGNTTCTCCTTTTTATGCAATTGTGCTTCTCCTATCCAAGTCAGGAGGTCCAGGTTTCAATAAAGACATTGGGCTTTTAGTCAATACTTCAGTCATTATCATGCCAGATCCTCCATCCTTCAGACTTCCTGCGTGTCCTGATCTCACACTCACTTGTGTGGTCCCCTCAATCTCTCTTCCTATTTTTGCTTCTTCCATTGTGCCAGCAGCCCTAGTGCACCCATCTGAAAGAGAAGATACAGTGTGGGCCATTACATCCCATTATCAAAGACCCTGCCACTTGCAGGTTCACATGGGAAATTTATTATCAACAATGATTAACTGACACCAACTGGCTACACTGGGTTAGTTATAAATAATCCAATAATCCTGTAAATGAGCTTTTTTTCAGAGGATGGCTTAGATGTATAGTCAGTAAAAAATATTTTCCCATATTTCATATAGCAAAAGTGTAATGTATTAGAAAGAAATATACAATTGAAATCTTTATTTTCACACAGTTAACTGTTTAAGGAGATTGGGCATAAACAAAAATTATGTTTTTTACCAGGTACAAGAGGACCTTTAAGTCTTTTGAAGGCAAGAAACAGTGGTTTTACATTTAAGTCTTTGGAACAAATGGGCACAGTGGTCTACCTAAGTGAAAATTCAACCCAAAAGGAATGTTAACAGAAAGAACAGTTTACCATGTTACAAGTACTCCCGTTCCTCTAATACCTTTAAAAATAAGAGTTATGATTTAAAAAATAAAACAAAGCANATATATATATATATATGGACTCAAAAATACGTGAACTCATAAGTACACTTATGATGACAAAAAATCAAAAGTTTGGTATGTAACTAACTGACTGCATCAAGATTTATTTAATTTGATTTCTTTCATGCACCATTAAGGCACACGTTTATAGATTACCATTTTTTCCACTGAAAGCCTTGCTTAGGACTGCTCACCTCAGGACAGTTTTGCAATAATTTAGTTTCCTCTTCTCAGGCACTATATGGTCTCATGTTCTTTCACACACAAGATTAGCTTGGAAAATACAAGATTATCAGGTGCTTATCACTGCAAAGCCACAGTGAATTACAGGTGCCAGTTTAAAACCCCTGCAAGGCAAGTTGCATTTTTTCTTCACATATAGTGAGTAAAAGGAGTTTCTCATTCTGGGTAGGAAAGGAAGGGGCCCCTAACATGTGCACAGGGATGCGCCATTGTAGTCTCTGCTGTCTCTCTAGTAGCTTGTAGTGTCTTTGGAATTCCATCTTTCCATTGGGCCAGATCACCTGACTGCACTCTGCAGTAGGTGGCTCTTGGCACACAATCCTTGAGGGGGTCAAAAGGGTCAGTCCTCTGCAGGCCACACACTCACCTGACACTGTCCAAGCAGCTGAGGCTCAGCTGAGATTCTCTCCTTGTCATCACACTCCTGCATCACCTCTGCACTGATTCCTTTGTGCTAATCCCCATTCCTTTATTTTTAAGAAACTGTTGCCCCCATTCATTGTTGTTCCTTTTTCTTTCAATACTTTAAGAATAATGCAAGACTGTTCTCAGGGGATGATCAGTGAAAAGACCAGCAATAATCTGCAAAACACTTCTAGTCATGCTTTTGATGTGTCCTCATCAGGCCTGACTTTTACTGCCCTCCAGCAAACTTTTCTTCTCTAAAAATACCCCATAACACATTTATAGATATGTCGCAAGACCCATGTCTTCTGTGGTCTGTGCTGGTAGTCTGCCGTGGGCCCATGTTTGTAAGAAATCTCACTGCAAACTCCTTGCTCCTCCAAACCACCTCCCAAAAATTTGTCAGTGTTTTTTGCTGTTTGGTTCAGGCTCCTTAGAATCATGCTTTGATTAATTCCTTTAATGCTTTTTCAGATGCTTTAGCCAGACAATTGTTACGGAGAGTTTCTTCATCAAGCGGTTTTTAGGGACTTACTACAAGAGCATGTAGTAACAGGACAAGGAGGAATGGATCCAAACTAAAAGAGAAGTGGGTTTAGATTAGATAGTAGGAGGAAGTTCTTTTCTGTGAGAGTGGTGAGACACCGGCACATGTTGTCCAGAGCAGCTGTGGATGACCCATCCCTAGAAGAGTTCAAGGCCAGGTTGGATGGAGCTCTGAGCAACCTGGGCTAGTGGAAGTTGTCCCTGCCCAGGGCAGGGGCTGGAACCAGATGATCTTTTAATGTCCCTTCCAACCCAAACCATTCCATGACTCGATGATTCCTGCCACGAGTGTTGTGTCTGTCTCGGTCTGCAAATGGTGGTACTCAGTGGCACAGGGTAATTTGCAACCCAGAAGTACGGATGGTTTCAAAAGGTGACAGGCAAGTTCACAAGGACATTGCACTAGTTTATGGTCACCTGAACGCTGCGTGTTTCAGGAAACTCACCCGTTAGTTGTGGAGATAATGCCAAAGGTCTGTCAGAAACAGGGTGTGTTCAGTGTCCCTCCCAGACACCTGTCAGTCGGTGTCCCCAGCGCAGGTGCTGTCAGCCCCAGCCCTATCTGGTGTCTCCAGCGCCAGATGAAGCTCCGCTCTGCCGGCCGCCGCCTCGGTGCAGCTGGCTCTGGCTGAGAGGCCGGGGGGCTCTGAGGGGCTCTGAGGGGCTCTGGGGTTCACACCCTGCTCTGCAGCACGGCCGCGAGCGCCTCAGCTCCGTGTCCGGCCCGCTGGGAGCCGCGCCCATCCGCCCGAGGCCCGCCCGAGGCCCGCCCGGCCCGAGCCGCCGTTGCCGCCGTTGCCAGGCGCCCGGAGCCGCCTCAGCCCCGGCCCTGCCTCAGCTTCGGCCCTTGTGGGCCCCTTCCTCCGCGGCCATGGAGAGCCTGGGCAGCCCCTCCGCCGCCTTGGTGCTGGCCGAGCTGCAGTGGGAGCCTGGCTACGCCGTGCCCGTGGCCAACGCCGAGAACAAGGCGCTGGAGGACGAAGTGAGCGCGGGGCCGCGGCCGGCAGGGAGAGAAGCCCGCCCTTCCCCCGGGGCCGGAGGGATGGATGGAGGGATTGAAGGAGACCTCACGGGTTCCGCGGAGCTACGCGGGCAGTCGGGAGGGCGATCCCCGCCTCCGAGCGTGGGACCCGCACCCCCGAGCCCCGCAGGAGGGGCACTGCGAGTTCTCCGTTCCCTGAAATCCTGATTTCGCTGCTTTGGAGGAATGCAGCAGCTACTTCTTATGTTATTTTTTCATTAATAATTGCAGTGACTGTTTTTAGGTAGTTGCAGGTAATGAGTGCTCAACCGCAGACAGTAACTTGACCATTTTAACTCTTAAACAGCTGCAGAAGATGCAAAAGGAAAAAGAGAACCTGCAGAATGAGTTGACCAACTTTGAGGAGCGCATAGAAGCAATGACATCTCATTTGAAAAACGTGAGACAAGAGATTAACTTCTCTCAGGTAAATCACCACCTCTAGCAGATCTGTTTTGTCAGACAGACCTGTAACCCGAGTATCTTTCTGTGGCTGGTATCTCTATATATTTTGCCAGCTTTGTTAGAGATTTATTAGGCCTTCATTCCAGGATTGCCACAGGAAACAAAAGTTAAACTATGTACCTCAGTGATATTATTTGATGGTCATTAAGACCATCCAAATTCAAATTACTGTACCTAGGAAATATCCAGGAAGGGTGCATCTTAGAATTCCTCCTGAATAGGAACTTCTGTAGGTATTAATTTTAAAAAATTGGTGAAGGAAAAGACCAGTGTAAGGGGGGGGGGAAATTAATTATCTTTACAATGGTGAATAGTTAGTTGTGAAATGCTGGTGAAGACTTAATTCACAGACATGAAAAGTGAAGTCAGATGGTTAAGATCTAAGTCTTCATTTACACTCTGAATTACCTGAGTAAAAGTGCTGGTTTCGATTTCTAAAGAGTCTTGAGACAAAGATTTACACCTTTCAGGTAAAATATCCTAGTTGAAAAAGTCTTTAAGAAACTTCTTTGCAGCTGAACAACTTCTTAAATTTTTTGGCTATATTCAAGCATTAATTTGAATTAAAGGGGAAAAAGGTTAGGCAATATCCAGGTATTGCTATAGGCCAGCAGGGGAGATCTGTCTCAGCATAGAACAGTAAAATATTTTTTTTACTGTGCCTCCTGGATCTCATGTAAAGTCACTGGTGATCAAGAGACTAAGATTGTGATGTTGAAATGTTAAAATTCTGAATCTTAGAATCATGTGAAGAATCTTAGAATTGAGTTTTTAGGGCTACAAAAGGTTTATCTGTGGATACTTGATACAATGCTTACATATGTATATATAAGAATATATTTATTTGAGATAGTGAAATTAAACCAATACATTTTCTCTGAAAATTCCTTCATTTGCATGGTGAAACCACAGCATCTCTGACTTGGGATTCAATTGTATGTAAAAGAAAAGTTTGTTGATGTATGCCTTATATTTACTGTAAAATACTGAACTTTATTATTCTGCAGTCTCTTTACAAAGCCAAAGAGAATGAAATTGAAACTGAACATCACTTTAAAGCCCTTGCTGAGAGAGAATGTGGACGTCTCAAAAATGACATTAAACAACTGAAAGATGAGATCACTTCCTTGAGACAAAAGAAAAACACTCAAGAAGTAAGGTTTGACATTTTTGGAAGGGAACACCTATATTGTAGAATTTTATGGCTTGTATTCACTTGCACATACAGCTACAGTAGTATAAGTCAAGAATAGCTAATTATAATTACAGCTTATAAACTGTAGTAGATGATCTGGATGAGCTTTTCCTGCAAGTAGAGTGGCACTGAAGATGTTACTGCATAGACTGGTCAAGACTTAGTGAATATTAATTAGGTATTGAAAGAATTCTGTTCTTAATGCTAGATACACAGCTACATATCCATACCCATATCCATATTGCTGTATTTCTAATTCTCATAGGTATTTTCTTAATGGTTTAAAAATCAAATGGTTGGTGGCAAATCTTCTTCTCTACATAAAATGAACTTGGGTCATGATTTCAAGATCAAAGATTTGGTTTAAGTTACAAAGTAATCTAATGCTACTCAATTACAGGTGGTCTTCTGGTTTGGAACTGGCTTTCTCTTTCTATTAATTATTTAATTACAATTTTTAAAATTTGCTCTTTTTCTTCCTAAGTCTGTTTGTAATCTCCAGTCTCTCAGAATAGGTAGCAGGATGAAGATATCCACACTGTTCAGCTAGATCTAAATTTTCTCATTTTTGTGTCAGGAAGTCTCTTCACAGTCACATGAAGAGGTCACATTTGAAAATTGATATGTAGGATAGGGGTCTAACAAGTGGGCCTTAATGAGTGAGGGAAAAACTTTACCTTTGGATGCCTCAGGTCAGTTTATTATATGGAACAAATACTCCGAAGATGGTTATATCTTGCTAGAGGCTGACTTTTCTTAAAATTATTTGCGTTTTAAATTTGTGACAACCTACTGTCTTTCTTTTTCTTTAAGACCAGGATGTCCAATAGCATTCCTCAGGTATAACACACAATAAAAAAAAAGAAAAACTATCAATTCTGTGGACAAGATGTGGGTAGACTTGTTACAGTGCCTTGAACTGTTTGCTTCAGTTACTATTCAATGGATATTAGACACTTGATATTTAACCTTTAATTTTCTCTTATTTTATTAGAATACTATAAATAAAACCACTAAGAAGCTGGAAAACTTAAAACAACAGATGAACTGGGATGAGGAACTTCTGGAGAGCTGGCTAAAGGAAATCAATCGTACTGATAATGATGCTATTGCAATCCAGAAGTATGCACTGCAAGATGAAGGGAAACTAGGAGTAAGTAGAAATGACAGCAATTTTCAGAAACCAAAGGAAAAACCATTTTATCACTTGAAGACTTTGTTGTGTTATCAAGTCAGGTAAAATGAAGACAAGATTTTGTACAACACTGGTTTCCATTTAGCACAACAGTGCAATTCCATATGAGGCTCATTTTGAAGTTGAGAGAACAGGTTTTATGATAATGAGAGACATAATTGAAGACATTAATTTGCTTATTTGTCCGGGTAAGATTTAAGTTTAAATTTTTTGAGAGGGTGCACAAGTAGATAATAAAGTCTAGAAAACAGTGCCACTGAATTAAGAGGAGTTTGTTCAAAAATTCACACCAAGTATGGGCAAATAGTATAGAATTTCCCTTTAGAATTTATTAATATTGCTGAGAACAAATTACAGCTACTTCAGTGAAGCTACCTAGCATAATGGAAGACATAAGCATATATATTTATATAAAGAGGAATTCCAGTTAAAAGTTCAGAGTTTATAAAGGTGAGTTCCCAAGTATATTATTAATGTAGTGATAAGTAATCCTGGTTATTATTATTTTTAGCCTTTACATAGAGTGAGGAGAAATTTGATTTTTACTCATTAAATACTTAACCCAAAAACTTTGGTTTACACAAACACTTTCACTGCTGTATGCCAAGGACACCACACACACATTTACACACAGTGGAGGGTAACTTTGGCCTTGATGCAGTTTGGTTCTTGTTGCCACTTGTATTTACTAAAAATTTGTGTGGCTACACTGTCAATTTTTTGTTTTGTAGAACACAATAAAATTGATGCCACAATATTTTAACCTCTGATTGTAGCAGGGCTATAAGAATTTATAAAATGTGATCTATTTGTTTTCAAATACTTCATTTTCAAATATTTTCATATCCTTTCATTTTAGACATTAACCCTTCAAATAGAAAAGTTGACCATGGAAGCAAACCAGAAGCGCAGAGCTCTGGATAATGAGCTTACAGAAACCATGACAGCTCAGGTTTGTGCTTAAGGTTCTCAAAGATCCCTTGTTTATATGTGACATTTCTAATTTCAGAAATGATGGAGGTGCTTTCTTTTAAACAGATGGAACTTGACAGAGCAGCTGAAGATTTTCGCAGGGTTCATCAAGAAAGGCAAGAAGTCATCAGGCAGTGGGAGAGTGCAATTCATCAGATGCAAAAAAGAGATCAGGAGATAGATCAATGTGCTTTGGTAAAAAATGCTGTAGCTCATCCATATCTGGGGTTTGGGTTTGATGGGGGGGGGGCTTAACATCAAAACTACGGTATAATTTTTTGGGTAGCTAATGTTTTACTTTTCAAAAGCAGAGTTTTTACTGAGTAGCTATAAATCTGTTAGGTAAAGTAAACATCACTGATGCTGGTAATTTTCCTGTTTAATTTCATCTGTTCCAAGTCTACCTGAAACTTTGCTTAGCTTTGTTTCCCCAATCGAATCAATCAAGAATGATTTTATTTTCATAAGAGTTTGTAGTGTCTTTTTGTTTTTAAATTATTGGAATATTTTCAAAGTTTCCAGTCCAAAGCCACTGTAGTGTTCGATGTGATGTATCCATGGACTAAAGTAATTTTAAGAATGATAACTGGACTGTCTCAGGCAAATAGTAATCATAATAGGAATTGATCTTCAGGTTGTACCCTTTATTAATCTAATACATCTTAACTAATGCAAGCAAATCTAAAAAGTTTTTATCCTGATAGCTAATTGCAGAGATAAAACAGAACATCCGAAACAAAGAAATTTTGCTGAAAGAGAAGACTGCCTTTTTGGTAAATGAAACTGTTAATAATATGGAATATGAAAAGAAGATCTTTTCTGCTGAGCGGGAAGCAAACAACCTCCGAAAGGAGTTTCAGGCTCAGGATACTCGCAGGGCTCAGCTGCAGGATGAGGTAAGGGTGGCCAAACAGTTCAGGAAAACAGACTGAAACTATAACTGAGCACTAGATGGAGGAAATATAGCAATAGCATTTCCTTTTCTCTGGTTTTATACTAAGCTCTTAATAATAATTCTAATTCGACAAAATGTTGCTTTTCGCAGCCAACTCCTGTTTATTGTGATCTGAACTCTCAACTTAATCCTGTCATTGAGAGTGGTGAGAAGATTGGCATGTATTCTCTGTTGTGTAGGTGTAAAATGGATGAATTTTCTCTTAAATGGTCTAACACTGTTAGCTGCCTCAGGAGGCTTCTTTCCTTTAGCATCCATAGATTGCAGTATTGTATAAAGATGAGAGAAATCTCTTCCAGATTCCGAACAATTCCTGTCCCGTGCTCTCAGAAGTGTGTGTTGATGGCCTGGCAGTCAGGTTACATTTCCTGGGGAAAACATCCAGTGCTTTCACATGGCTTTCTAATCAAGAGGCAGTGGGACAGGGCTGCCCTGTGAACAAGTCATTCTTGATGCTGGCCATTCTGAATCTGCACTTAAATATGGGAATGAGCTGCACTGCTTAATTACTTAAATGCCTGTAGAAGTATTTCTAAGAAATAATTCAAATTTCATGGCTCTGCTGAGAAGGCATGCACTTGTATTATCTGAGTAAGTTTTTTCTTAACAAGAAAATGGTAACACTGGGGTACTCAGCAAGCTTAGTGATTTTTGAAAAACCCTGCATCTGCTGTTGCCTTAACTTTGGATAGCTTTTCTGTAGCAGGTGGTTCATAGACTGATCTCCTAATTAAACTATACCTAGCTCAAACAAGGTGTAGGCTATTAGATTACCCTATAATTCATGCAAGCTTGGGGGTTTGTAGAATTGGTCGGTTTTCATCTCAAGCTGTGAGATTCTTGCTTGAAGTTTTTCACAATTAATACTCCATGATGGCATAATAGAACAGTCTCCCCTTATTAGAACATCTGTGGGATGCACGTGAGAAACAAGAAAAGAAGGAGACAGTTCAGCCAACAACTTGTGGCCTCTAAGAAGCCTGTTATACATGCCCTTGATCAGTTTTCTTCGTCTGTGGAAGTGAAAAAAATTAAATTTACGCTGTTAAGTGATACTATGAAGATGAAAGAGCAATTGATTTTAAAGTATTCCCATCCTATTTAATGAACGTATGCTGTCATGTATTTTTTTACCAAATTAAATATCTCTGTATTTTTGTCACAGTGATACTTGAATCAAAATAATGTTATGTATCCAGCAGTTTGACATAGAAGTGTTTATTAGATATATAAGGTTATCCATGTTCACAAAGAACCTCAGCAAAGTCAGCTCTGCACTATAAAACGGTGGTTCCACTCATACAGATGATGTTGGACAAGAATTGCAGCTCATAGCACCTCTATAATTCATTCTATGTTCTTAATTATTATTATTTTTTCCCAGTGCTCATACTATGTAATTAGTCTATTGAATTTACTAGCTGGGCCAATTTACAGTGCCTCAGAATTTGCAACACTCCTCATTTGGAGAGCTCTGTTTAAAGTAATTTATTTCCAATAAATTGGAAAATATGATTTTAAATATCTTAACATGTACCAAAGTAAATAAGAGCTCAATTGCTCGATTTTGTAATTTATTAGCTGCAGGCTTTGAAATCCATTGTGAACAGAACTGCTTCTGATCTAGAGTCTTTGAGAACACAAATAACCAATCTGAAGAAAGAAATTCAGGGAAAACAAGCCAGGTAAGAAACAGGCCTTTAAAGATAACATTTGTAAAGATTAGTGATACAGCCAAATCCTTTAGATAAAAAAAAAACTTAAATAATGTTGATGACTGAAACCTCCAAATTTCTGGTTATTTCATGTCCTGCACAGATTTTTCACTGGGTAATTTAGGCAAAGTACTCCTGATAATCCTCTTTTTGAAGGGTGGGGAAAAAAAAAGTCAGGGCCTTGCTTATCATAGGTTGAAGTTTAGACTGAGGCAACTGCTCAGTCAGACTTGCTGCTTCCTTTTGGCAGCATTGTCTATGCAAGCTACATTGAACTTCTGTCACTTTGTTTAGATTAAAACTTCTTAATGAAAAAAATGCAAGTCTTTCTGATAAACTCAAGCTTGTGATTGAGGAGACACTCAGTGCAGACGAGAAAGCTTTGAGGTTGGAAGAAATACTGAAAGAAGAAGAAAAAAGTGTTGAGGTAAAATGTTTTTTGTGGTTTCTAGGAATGAGGAGTCGTTTGTATTTGCAAGCTTTATATTTTTAAATTATCTCTTTAACTTTAAAATTTTCTATTAAAATGAAATGAAAGTATTGATATGACATGTAGCTATTTCATCAAATACGGAAATAAGTGTGCATGTAGATAAGTCTGTGCTGAGAAAACTCTGGAGGAAAATAAATGATCCTAGTAATTCCAACTGTATTAGTTCAGGATACTGATACCCATCAATAAGGTTTTTAAAGACTGAGAATCTTGTCAGTATGGCTTTTCAGTGTCACTGCCACCAAAAACTTCTTGGCTCTAGTAAAACACCACCAAAATTTATAAACCTGCAAAGAGCTGTGATTTTGGCAAACAGTTTAAAAAATATGTAGAAATCTTTTGATCAGATTTGGCTGGCCTGGTCTGATCTTCATTATTTTAATTCTACTACATGATATTCTGACATATCTACCTTGTGGACTGTTAAATAATTACTGGCTCACTTTAGATTCATTTTTGTGAATAAAGATTTTGATCTGGGAAGTGGCATATACAAGCTATTATAAGATGACTTTTTTTAACATGCCTAATAATAGTTTTATAAAACTAGAAACCCACTACTTAGGTTGCAAATTAAGTATAGGAAAAAAAATCATTATCATCTGCTTAGCTGTAAAGAGCTTTTGAATAAATGCAGTGTTGTAATGCAGTCTTTTGAACTTTCTTGCATTTTAGGAAATGCTTATACTGTTTTGTCATTTTGGTACTAATTCTCTTAAAGTATTTTCACTACTTAGCTTCGGACTGAACATGACAGAAATATTCTTTTACATTTTGCTGGACAACTGAGCATTGGATATGCTGAAGCTTTCATTGCTCTAGAATGACCAGGATAAATTAATGTGATAGCAGGTGTCCCACAGGACTGCCAACAAAGCTGTACCTCTGCATGCTCTTTCATACCACTCTATGCTCTTTTTTTCCCTTCCCTAGTTAGTGTTTCCTAGAGCATGCATGTGAAATAACGCTTTGTAGTAGATTGAATGTCATTTTTCAAACTTTTTAACTCCACAGGCATTAATCACATATTTTAAATATACTTTCAGAAACTAGGGACAGGATATCTTTCCTTTATAGAGAATTTCTAAATTACGGGCCTTACTGTTTTGGCTTTCAGATAATTTGAAAACAAGTAATGGTGTAGCATTTCATTAAAATTAAAACCTTCTTTGCTTCCCCTTAAGACAGTTTCCAGGGTGGCAAAAGCCTTAGCAGGGTTTCTTTCCCCGTGTCTGTGGTGGATAACCTAAGATGACATTGAGCTTGGCAGCTCCACAGCTGCAGGGAAATATTTTAGCTAGGATGAACTGTTCTTGAACAATGTCTGTAATGTATTAGTCAGAAGCCTCCCTTCCATCACCATTAGACACACATGGCTATTTGCTGCATCTGTTAATTTACTGTGAAGAGATATTACAGGAACAATGTGGATGAAATGTCACTATTTTGCTCTCTAGTTCTGTGGTACTTCTCCCTCTTCAAATCGTGGAAAAACACTGTTGCACAGTGAGGCTTATTGAATCTCTTATAGCTGTTAAAAACCTCACTTAAAGGGAGAGCAACAATTTCTGTTAAATAAGTTAATTTAGGAATGCAATAAAGACCAGGAAGTGAAGGTCAAATAATGATCCTGTGTCAGTGGATGAATTTGTAATTGTCATTAGCTTCAGAAATATAGCTCAGCATTTGGCACATACTTAAAAACCAGTTTGCTTCCAGAAGAAAGTTCGTTTGTTCAAGCATGATCCAAAGCCCACTGACATGTGCTACAGTCCATAATAATTTCATATTAAACTTACACTTGCCTTTTACATCCTGAATTTTGAATTTGGAATTGCACTTACAGCAAGTTCAACTACAAAGAATTCTGTTGGGTAGAATGTGCAATGTGATTACAAACCCTTAGAGAAGGCATTAAATTATCTTTCACCATTATTTAAGCCAGCAAGATGGTTACATACACATTAAATCCAGAATAAATACATTGTTAATCAGTGTAGAAAAGTGAGTTCTCAGGTGTTTTTCTTAAAAAACTAGCATTCCTATAACTGGGAAAAAAAGTAATGTAAATGTAGGGTAGGATTAGATTTTAAAAAATGAATAAAAGCTATTACTTTCTTTTAAGTCAAATACTTTTTTTGCCAACCATTTTGAAGACTTACAAAATTCCATGTTCATATTAATGGATATAGTAATAATATTTTTTTCTATATATGATTAGTAAATTAGTAAAAGCAAATAATTCCTCAGAAATTAATTTTGACGTGATTAATTGCTTCTTTCTTCTACTTAATGATCAATTTGTCACCAGGAAATACAAAATGAAACGAGACAGTTAAAGGACCTACTTTTCAAGAAGAGTCAGGAGTTAAAAGCACAGAGTGATAAGGAGAAGATTGTTCTGGCAGAAATTGAGGGAAGTCAAAAATCACTTAAAAATCTCAAGAGTCGACTGCGCAAACTTGACACAGATCTGTTAAAACAACAAGAATTAATATATAACCAGGTAAAATGTTCATACTGTGATTGTTTCTTGAGTCTACTGATAGCACATTGCTTGAATTCTGTAGTCTTTAACCGTTTGCCATTTTGGAAATGTTCTGCAGTATCATTTGAAGTCTGCATTTGTTTTTGTTTCTAGATGTACAGATAAAATTGAAATTACTGAAACTTGCCAAAGTATCACCTACATTTTGCACTTGTGTGTTTCATTATTTTTTGGATCTGCTGCTTTTCCCACTAATTCCTAAAATCCATTTTTTACTTTGATCCCTCTGAACCACAGACACCTCAGGGTATATTTTTAAAGCAATACAAGAGGTACATGCCAAAATCCTGTTATTTACTAATTGGATTATGTGCATATTTCCTATGCACCACTTTGAAAATTTTCTCTTTTATATCAGCATCCACTGGTAGCAACAAGATGGCAACTCCATTGTAAGCCTCCCTACAGCAGCCTGTGCTGAGTGTGCTTTGTTACTCTTCTAGAAGATTACCCCAAACCATCACTGCTCATCAGTCATCTAAGATATTTTGCTAATGAGGTCTAAAAGCCAGAAACTATTATAAAAACAATAGCTTAATTGGGTGACTGTCCTAAAGCCAACATTTAGATCCAAGTTTATTGCTTATCTCAGACTATTAATTCTCTTCAAATTTATTTTAACAGGATTTTTATATTCAGCAAATACAGAGACGGTTGTCATGGTTAGAAGGGGAGATTAATGCCGATGAAAAACAAGTTTTGGAAGAAAAAGTTGCTGAACTCAAGAAAACCTTAGAAGAAAAGAAAAAGGCATATGATGTTCTACAGTCACTATACAGGAAACTTCAGGTAACTTCCTCAGAACATCATTTTGGCTATGTATCATTTAGAAACCTCAGTGAATTAAGTAGATTGGGTCTTAGTAATCAAGAAGTTGGTATTAGACTAAAGGGTATCTGAACTTTGTGTAACCCATGTTGAAAACTTCATAAATTCCCTATAACTTCCAGAAAAATAGATTATTACTGCCCAAGTGATACACCTTAGGGTGAAGACAAGCATTGAATGTTGGAAAGACAAGCACTGAATGTTGGAAAGACAACTGAGCTTTCATCAAGATGTGACTGACTGCTTGCAAATGTCTGAGTTTATCATTAGGCCTGTGCAGAAATAGGAGAATGCTGATTTTTAAAGCTATTACTTTTATAGTTTTCATAAATTTGTAAGTACAGTTGCATTTAAAGTTGTCCAAAGTCCCCATGCAGCATTCTGCATGAGATCATGCCATGCATTTTGCAGAGCAGCATATTGGACACATCATGATGATGGTTCCTGGTTCCAGAACTTAAATACATCTCATTTAAAATTAGCTGGTAGCTTTTGTTGCAATTTAGGTTCACTGAAATAAGTTCAATATAACTTATTTTGAAACAGAATGATATCCAAATCACCAAGAGAACAATTGATAAGACAAGAGAGGAAACAAGTGGTATGGTAGTGAAGATAGAAGAACTAACTCTTTTCAATGAGAGATCACTTCAGGAGTTAAGAAAAGCAAAACACATTAAGCAGGTACAGTATAATTTTGCAGATTTACTTATACAGGGCACTCTTGTTTGTTTGGGGTGTCATCTGCCTTCCACATGCTACATCATTACATCCATAAGTACACTTCCTGTAGTTTTCTAATTTACACTTCTTTCCCAAACTTTGAAGTCATCTTCATCACTATCATCTTACTAGGCAAAGTGTTGCTTCTCCTCTCTACACAACATAAAGTTTGATGAACTATCAATTTAATCCCACTTCAGTTATAGCACAATATCCACCAGGTCAGTGGATGTTGGGTTTTTTTCCCCTGAGAAACAATTACCTTTAAAATAGAAAATATATTTACTGTTCAAGGATGTCGTTACATAACATTGAGTTTTTACTCTCAATCTGTGATGGGTACTAACAATTTCGGCACAGTATTATTACTAAAATGTAAGCATTTTTTCTAACAGATGGTTTGTATCAATTTATATTCCAGTGTAAGTAATTAGAAACAAAGTGTAAATCCTTTCCTCACATTTTGATAAGCAGAAAAATACAGTTCTGACTCCTCCAATTATGGCACAATTTTTTTTCTGCAGTAAGCTTTAGCCTTCCTAAAGGAAGCACTAACATAGTAGAAAAAAGCAGAGTCTAATTAGCAGGGGAAAGACTTAACCAGTGCACTTCCCCCTCAATGAAAACTCTTTCTGTAAATACGGAACTTTCTTGGGGGGATGAAATTCAGGGGAACAAAAGAAGCTGATGACCTGAAAGCACTCAGATTGGTGGAGTTGGAATCATACAACATTTTAAAAGAGTGATTTAATGTATTTGCATGCTAATGAAGTTCACCACTTGTTGCTTTTCATAAGCTTTGGTATATACAAAATTTGTTCATGTAACATGATTTGCAGCCCTACAGAATCTGGAATATACTCCAAAGAAAGTTTTAGGGGCTTGAGTGAGATATTAACTGCTCCAGAAATCTCCTTGTAAGGTCTCTTATTTTATTTGAAACCACCTAAACTGAAAACGTTGTAGAAGGAGAAGTCTAATAACCTAAAACTCAGCCTGAATTAGAAAGTCTGATGAATTTGTATGAAACCATTCAGAAACAATCTACCTCCATCACAGTCACCTGTGTGACTGTTGGCAAATGAGAAAATGACAAGATTTTTAAATGCAGAGCAAAATGAGTCTTAAAGGTAAAATAATGAATAGATACTAACTTACTGAATTATAAATAATCTTAATTAAAACATTGAATTCTTATTTTGATACCATTTGGCACTTACTAGGAGATGATGGTCGAAGATAATCTCTTAAAACTAGAACTGAAGCGCCTTCAGAATACTCTGTGTAATAAAGCAGACAAAGTTCTGTCGCTGGAAAAACAACAACTGGAGTTAAAGAAAGCCATAGCAGAAAGAACTGAGGAAATCAGGATCCATAAGGCAATGCTGGACTCCCAGATAAGACTGCTGGATCAGGAACGGCATCGCATGAGGTAACTGTTCTTGTAGAAATTAAACTTGTAGCTTTGACCGAGTACATTTTTTGTGGGGACTTACTAAAAAGAGAGGAATTTTACCCAGCTTCATCATTAGAGAAACTGAAGATTAAATAAATCTTGCTCGACATTTACCAAGACAGCTGAGGCCAGCAAGAAACCCCATCTGTGACCCCCAGGCTGCAGCTTTAACCCCTCAGTGAACAGGAGATCAGTGGCCTTGCAGTGGGTGAGGAGCCTCAGCAGAAGTGGGAGGAAACCTCAGCCACAGACACCTTTTTGCAGTAAACACTGTGTGTGTGACTGCCTTTTTCAAAATAATCTGAACATGTAAAACCATGTGTCTGGAGGTATGCCAAAGTACATGAAACAGGAAAAGTTGCTTTTAAAGAGGGTTTACTCCCAGCTGCCTGATAAAACTGTAATTTCTTTGATTCAAACAGTAAGACTGGTTTGCTTTGTGGTGCATTTTGTTTGGTTGGGCTTTTTCTTCTTTTTAACTAAGGAGCTTTCCATATAACAAATTTTCCTATATAACAAATTAAAACTTAATAATTATATATGCACCCTCTGATAAAGCAATGACATGGAAATAACGTTTCCCTCCTGTAATAATCTGTCCAAAGTATCTGGGATGGTTTTAGCCCTGAAATTCCAGTATCTAGATTCAGCCAAAAATGAACACTTCAGCAGCTGAACTGCCCTGCTGACCACACCCCTCACAATGGGAATTAGGGTGATTTAGTGTGACTGAGAGCAGAGACTGTGGCCTTCCTCCTTTGGTATCACCCAGCTGTTGGATACTTCCACAGAGTCTGATTTGGGGCTGTTCCTGTTTGATCCTCACACTCATCCTGCAGTGGGAATGCTAAGGTACCATCAGCAGGGGGCAGCTGGAGCAGCTCTGGGAGTGAAATGCCAAACCTGTAAATTTGGGGAAGGACTGTGGTACAGCCTCCCAGGATGAAGCGATCTGAGATGTGAAACAAGATTTAACTCCATTTAGAACTGCAAAAGTCATATAGGTAACCAGAACAAGGGATATTTGTGGCTGGGAGATCACAGAAAACCACCAAGACCTGTAGCAGCACAATTCCTGGTACAGGCTGCTGGAATAACACCAGGAATTTAAACTGCTGCAACAAGAACTGCCCACAAAACACTACCAGACAAACACTTTCTCAATCCATTTATTTTCTCCCCAAACAAATCAGTGCTGAATTTCAAGATCGCCTATGGAAAATTGATAAACTGAAATGCAGATATGAAATGTTTACTCTTTCCATGATGCCACCTGAAGGAGAGGAGATGAAAAGTCAGGCCTACTATGTAATTAAGGTATTTTATCAACGTCATTCATTATAATTCAAGTATTAAAGCTGTAGATTACCTTGGGCTCTTAGACAACCTCCTTGCCTACTTTGAGTCTAATTGTTTTATGTTATCTGACACCATTGATTATTTAAATGATACAGTAATTTCACAAGAATTTATGTGGAGCCTTAATTCTGAGCAGTTTGAAAACTTCAGTGCTCATTAATTTACAAATACACAAGAATTAGTGGTCAAGTGACAATCCACTATGAACTGGAAACAACTTTATTAGAATCTCACATGACGTTAAGTTCTTCTACCTGTCAGAGTTATTTCCAGGTATTCATTTTACCATATGGGGTTTATACCTTGAAAAATGTCTTGTTTCCTCTTCCACTTACCAATCACCTATGTGTACTTCAGCTTTTCACTGGAAAAAAGAGAAAATCAGTCTTTATCCAAAATGCAATTGAACATTCTTGAACAAGAATCTGTTTATTTTGATCTCCACAAATTCTCTGATTTCCTGTTAAATCAGTACACATCCAGCTGTGAGCTTGGTTCTGAAGTTCATCTTTTTCTTACCCTTAAATGTTAAATTTCTTAATGATGATATTTGTGCTACTGTGAGATCCAGGACAGCAGAAGACACGTATAAAATACCCTCTCCACCTATGGAGATTTTTCACTGTAACAGATCTTCCAGGGGGCTATAGAAAATACTTCACTTGCTGGTCGTTTCTTAAATATACTGGTCAGGTCAATGAGGAGTTACAAGCGACTAATTCCCAAATGGGATGACTTCTGACTGTCTCTCAGTGGTTATATGATGTACAATCTCAAATCTTGGATTTTGTGGGTGAAGGAGGCAGAGGTGAAGCATGTGCTGTAGTTCACATCAGCAGTGCAAGGCACAGAGCAGTCTCTGTGAAGGGTGTAGATGCTGCTGGGCAGGACTAAGTGAGCTCAGGAAGAGAGGCAGGTACCTAAAATGAAATGCATGTGGATGAAACACCTCAAAGAGCTTCAATACTGTAAATAACTCCTCCATCCAGTTCTCTAGGCAGCCAAGTCTCAGTTCAAATGGTTTTAAGCCCTAAATATTGCTGTATAATAAATATTTTCCGTGTAATTATGTTAAAAGTTTCAGTATGTCTGTGGTCACCTAAAATATTGGGTTTGCTTTCAGGCTGCACAGGAAAAGGAAGCACTTCAACAAGAAGGTGATGATTTGGATGCAAAGATCTGCAAAGCTCAAAAAGAAATCATGGCTATGGAAAACAGTTTGTGTGTACTTAAAAGCTGGAACACAAACTACAAAAACTCTTTCAAGGCACTCCCTGAGACAAGTAAGTGAAATAGAAATTGCATAGAAAATATAACTTAATTCTAAATAATACATATTATTTAACTTTTGTGCCCTCTGCTGGCTCTAGAACCAACAGCTCTTAAATCATTCTCTCTTATGAAGTCAGTTACTTTTTCACAGTGATTTGGAATTAGTAGGAGAGTATTTAAAAACCCCTGAAACCTCGAGGCACTGAAATACTGCCAACACCAGTATAGTAATATTCTGAGATGCAGTTATTTTCAAGTGAAAATTGAGTTGTATGCACAGCACTAATGCTGCTTCATTGTTTGGGATCACAGGTGAGGAACTTGAGGAAAGACTGAAACTAGAAAAGGACAAAAGAGATGCTGATGAAAAATACAGACACAAACAAAGAAAGATCAAGGAACTTCAGGAAAATCTCCAGGTAAAATACAAGTAAAGTTCCAGTCAGACAAGACTGTAACATGTAGCTAAATCCATGCAAGTCATCCTAGATGAATAATAGGAAACTGTGGTACAATTTTTTTTCTGCTCTTTTATTAAGATACGATTTTTAGAAGGCTCTACATCCCCTTTCAAAAACTGAGTGATTTGAATTTTTTTGAGTCACATCAAAATTTCAGGTGCTTAGTCACATACATCTAGAAGTTTCAGAATCCCACATGCACTGAGAGTTGCTGTTCTGGTAGCCACTAAAGCAGCTGTGTTCCTGTGCAGCACACACCACTATTGTACCATCCTGTTCACCACTGCAGATTAAAAGCCACACAGCTTGGGACCTCTGGCATCTATATCCCAGGATTTTTATGGAACAGATTCAGTTTTATTAGCACTGAGAGTGCCTCAATTAAACAGGATTAAATTAGCTGACTTGCAATTTAGCAGGCTGAGTACTAAATGCAGGCAAACAAGAGTTTGTATTTTCAGGCTCCATAGCAAGGACTCACTCATGGTTCCCCTGATAATCAAAAAGCCACTTGGACCTTAAGAAAGAGCAACACTTAATTCTGTTGTTGCAGTTATAATTTTATTAGGCAGAAGAAAGCAAAGGCACATGGTCATATTCCACACGATCGTTCTAAGCCCTGAGTCACTGCCTACAGTCAACAAGCATTCCTATTGCTTCTTCTAGCACCATAGGACATAGCTCTTATTTTAGAGATGTTATTTCTTAAGGTAAAGAAAAGGGACACAGATCTTCATCAGGGAGTAGGTCCTGGGATATAATGAGTTGTTACAGCAAACCCATTTCTGCCTTTAATTTTTTTAAGTTTCATTTATTTATTTATTAAAAAACCCAGCTGCCCTTACAGAGCTGATTTTATTCATACCAAAGGCCAAAGGTATCTCTCTTTTCCTACAGGAAACAATGGGGTATTTTTAAAGATAGCTTGCACTGGTAAGTTGGTAGGGTGCCAAGTAAATAGTTTGTAGCCACTAAGATACATCTGAAAAGACATACCTGTAACTTCATTAACAGTACCTTTAAAAGAGATGTAAATTACCTGGAAGTTTCTTTGTCCAGGTCTGTATCCACCAAACAGTTGGACTGGCATAAAGTTTCCAGTTAAAATTAGCACTAATTGCTTGAGCTACATTTAGAAACAAGTAGTTAATGACAACAGACCTTCCACAAATACAAAAAGTTAAAGGATACCAAACCTGCTTTGTAAACTAATATTACTGTTCAAATGAATTTGCAGAGCATGCAACAACACTTCGATGTAATACAGAAGCAGCAGGCCCTCTTCAAAGAGCAAAAGAAGGAAAAACAAGCTCTTATTTTGCAGCTGAAGAAAGACATTGAAGAACAGAAGCCAAAACTAGGGAGGGTTATAAAACAGGTTTGTGTGTTTATTGATGAGAACTTCTAACTTTACAGTGATAGACAGTGGTGTGGGTTAAGCTCTGTGCGTTAAACTCTGTGGTTTTAACTTAGCAGGTTTCTGAAAAAGTGTTGTATTTTCATAAGAATAAGGCTTTAAAAATGTTTTTAAGTGTTCCAAACTATCCAGAGAAATTCAGTCTCAGAGGAAAGGTGGAACAGAAACACTGGAAGAGAGAGACATTCGTCTTCGTGAACTGAAAGGTTTCAACAGAACTATCAACCAAGTGATAGCTGATGTTCTAGAAGCAAATCCTGGTTTAACTGCAGCCTTTCAAATGCACTTTGACAAGGTGAGCTTTCCAGTTAACTACCACCAAAATCTTGAGTGAGAGCTCCAGCCTATTACTGAGTGTCTTTCAAGGACAACTCACAATATGGGAAAACAGGGAAGCATTCACCTCCTTTCAACTTCTCTTCAAATGCCGAGCACTATAAATGCTCCTGATATCCCAATCCTGTTATACAACCATCAGGTCAACTTGTTTTTTCTTTCCAAATTTTTTAGTTCAATTTAGAGCTTCCTACAGCTGCTTCTCCCAATGGTAGTGAAACTTCTCAGTCCTCACAGAGCTCACTGCCTCCTACCAGGTAAGTTCTAACACTTTTGGGTTGCTCTGAGGATTTTTATAAGATCAAGTTTAAACCAGAAAAATTAGTCCCTAACTGGAAGAATTCTTTACTCTTGAAGGTCATCTCAATTGTCTTTTGCTGAAGACTGTGAAAACTTTCTCCCTACTCTGTCACTTAAGTTTACATTTTTCTAGCACGTGAGGAAGCTTACTTCAGCATCCATCAGTTTAGAAAACCCACTAATTACAGAATTATTACATTTACTTTTGTTTACTGTGCTCGAACTACAAAAAAAAGTGGTTTGATGTTATAAAAGCATAATTGTGAGCCACATTTTACAGTTGGTAGTGTGAACACCCCTTCCTAATTAGAGAAGATATTGATGCTTTTACTGGTACCTTCTTCCCCTGTTCAAGGTACGCTCAAATAGAGCCTGTGCCATGCTGACCCAATTATGATCCAACAGTCCCAGAGGTTACTGAAGCCATTAAGTGGTGGTAGCTACAGAGATCTTTTAGGGGGTTTCACCTGGAATGAACATGGCTACTGGGTGGCTTCATTGTGAGCCACCCATGGCAGCTCTGTTTTAGATGCAAGGATTTCTGTAGCCTAATTAGTAAATTTTTGTCTTTCAGATTCTCCAGTAGAAAAACTTCAGCCTCTGGTCAGGTTTCATCAGCCAACGTTGTGGAGCTGACCTTGCCTATCCCCACCCCTGAGGAAGCAGCAGCTCTTGGCTCCCAGCCAGCCAGCAGAGGCAGCACCTCTGGGATTTCTGAACGCAAGAAGTCTTAAGTCATTTTTTGGAAGCCACATTAGTTGAGATTTCTGAATTTTTGCAACTAACTTATATCCATGGAGTTACCTGGAAAACTTGCAGCTGAAGTACAATTGTAATTGCATGGTTCTGCCACCCACCTTTGTAGATCTCCCTGTATACCATGTAACCTTTTCTTCAGCAACACAACTGCTGCCTCCAAGCGCTTGTAGAGCACATCTCCACCAAAGCTCAAACCAAGGACTCACACTTGAACTTACCTGGACAATAAATGGTGTTGCAAAACTTGCTTTTCTACTTCAAGTTGGGTTTTTGGGTTTTTTTTACATTACTCTTAGAGAACATGCAATGCACTTGCCTTCATGGACACGGCAGGGTTCCATGGAGTAGACAGCACATGTAAGAGTGCACCAGGATGAAACATTCCAGCAACATTCACAAAAACCCAGACACAAAAATTAAGAAAAATTAAGAAAATTTAATGATCAAATGGAATATATACATCGATGGCACATGACTTCATTCCGTTATCCCTTTTCTATAGCTGGAAGTTAAGTTTGATAGAAGAATATCAACAGTCCATAGTACCCCAGGGACAAGGAAAACTAAGCCCAGCTGTTGTTAAAGTGCATATTTGATGTGAGCACAGCTAACTACGCCCAGGGGTATCAACGGATTCCAGCCCATCAGACAGAATATTGTACAGGAACACCTCAAATTAAGAGCACAGGAAACTTGTATTTTAAATAATAACTGATATTTTATGTAAGATATTCTTCCATCGCTTTCCACTATATGATGTTTTAGAATTCTTTTGACATTCTGAAATGCAGAAAAAATTCTGCCTTTCAACTCTTTGTGTGTATTTTCTCACAAGATACTAAGTTAAAAGTTCGCATAACTACACTCATCAAGTAGTGTATTCTCAGGTACTTCACTGTTTCTTCTGCTTACTTCCTTTTTCCCTCTCAAACTCAGCTATCTGATTGAATATGTTAACTAAGTTCTGAGGCAGGTTTCTTTTAACACCACTTTCTGCTTGTTCTGTACCATTTAATGGCACTTCATCTGGTTCCTTTGTTTTATCAGTCTCTTCATAACTTCTTTTTCTATTCTTAGACTCACTTTCATTTTTATGGTGCCTGTCACTATCATAACCTTTGTCACCTTCATGTGAGCAGATCCTAGAATATGACCTGTACTTCCCTCCTGACCTGCCAGAATAGTCAGACCCTGGGGACATGCAACACCTGTCTTGACCTGAGCCATATCTCTTAAACTGCTCTCTTCTCCACTCTCCGTCCCTTTCAAATCTCCTGTAATAATGCATTCTGGGTTTATAATCTGATTTATGATATGAACCTGAAGGACCCCTCCAACTGGAGAAAAATCTCTCTGGTTTACTGTATTTTTCAGTTTTGCTATGACTTGGCTGACTTCTGGAGCTACTGTAAGAATCTCTTGAATCTTCAGACCTACCTCCAAAAGTGTCTTCATCATCACCTGAAGTCCTCGAAAAAGAACAGTGTCTGTCTTTCTCTTTTACCTCCATTTTTGGGCATGCTACGCTGTCCTGCCTTTCCAGCAGTTTTTCCACTTCAAAACTTTGGTTAAGAAAGGAAGCAGAGGTATCAGCTGGAGGGGAATACCACTCCTCTTTCCTATTCTGATCTTTATAATGGGAAGAAGCTCTAGATGAGCTTTTTTTGGAGCTGCGAGCAGACTCAGATCTACGCCGATGCTTTTTCCTACATTTCTTGTGATCAGAGGAAGAGGAGGAAGAAGCTGATACATCTGATGATGAATCGCTTGATGAGGAGGAGGAGGAGGATGAAGAAGAAGAAGAGGAGGAGGAAGTTGATACTTTCCTTTTCTTCTTCAACCTAAAAAATAATAAACCTGTGAGATAACCTTCAGTGTCAAGCAAAAACTACACGATGAAAGCAAATCTGCATACCCCAGCTTGGACTGTACAGTGGGAACAGAAACTGAGCCTGACTGGCAAGACAATTTCAAATGTCACTTCTTCATCAAAAAATTAAGATTAAACCCACTGAACATTTTGTTACAAATGACCTCTTTCCCAGTTTCACATGGCATTATGCTTTGCAAACGTGTCACCTTGCAAAGTATTCCTTGAACAACTTCTCTTCCACACATATCTCCATTAAAGGTTCTGTGCACTAAAGGACACTATGCACAAAAACATTCTGAGGGAAAAGCAGCTTACCCAGGGAGAAGTTCTCCCCAGCTTACTGTTTGTTGAGATGGATTGCTCACAGTCTCATCTGCACTTATTGCCACATAACCAGTACACTGAATGTAACAGTTACCTTTTTTCTTCTTTTAAGAGCTTACGCAATTTTTCTGCACTTGTTTCTATTTTCTTTGCTTTCTGTCTCTCTTCTTTGGCAGCTTGTTTCTCCCTCATTTCCAAAGATTTCTTTTTTGAACCCAAGCATCATAAAAAAGATTACATTAGTAGTGTTAACACGGGTATTAACCCCCATTCAACCCCATCCAAATGTATACACCAGGAATGTTTTACCAGGATTCCCAGACCAAAAATTAATATTGTTCAGGAATTTGGTATTGGCCATTGTGACAGGTTTATATTTAAAGACCATATTGCAGTTTTTATTTCATTTAAAAATATATTTGACCAGTCATTGCCGTGGTACCCATGATCCAGCACACCAGGAAGCATAGAGTCCAAAAGTTATATGTAGAATATGCAAAAAATCCCCAATATTACCAACATGTAGAAAAATAAGGAACCCCCCCCCGCCCCCAAACAACCAAAACAGAGAGAAGAGTTTGAGGGAAAGTGTCATCATTATTGTAGTTTACAAAAGAAACACGGCAGAACCCAGTTGAAGACGAATTCAAGTTTGAATTCGTGTTTGAATTCATGTTTGAATACAAACCGTTTTGTAACAATTTCACAGAGCAGTTTGATGCATAGTTTACATAAGAAATCAAGTTCCAGGGGTTTGGTGGTGATGAGCAGCACCGGACAGCAGGCACAGCAACAACAGTTCCGTTCAGAGGGAAATGCATTGGAGAAAAACACATAATCAGTATTACAGGAAAACACACTGCAGTTGTTTCAGCCATTCTACACAGCAGGGACAGTATCAGACTTATGTACTAAGTTACAGGTAAATGCAGGATAGCATCTAAGTAGATAAATAATCCTTAAACTCCTTATGTCTGTAAGAGATCAGACTTCTGCCAGTTACAGCCCTACAGAGTCACTCTGTTCACATTGAGCAGGAAGTCTGATTGCAGTTTTCAAAACTCACCAACTGTCTTAGCAGCTATAATAAAGGAAACCCTTCACTGCAGCCAAGGCCATGCATAGCAACAAACAACAGCTGTCATATTCTTTATCTGCTGCATCAATAACTGCAGGAGAATGTCAAAGGAGTAACATTTATCTCCTACTTGCTGAGAATATTCTTCATCATTTTAACTGACACCTCTTTCTAAAGCAGCCAAATGCAGGTACTGCTCAAACAACATACACCTCTATCTCTGGTGTAGCTCAGTTTTATCAGATTGTCCTATCTCCTCTTCCCCCTTGTTTCCACACATCCTGTCAGCATTATGGCTCCACCAACTGAAGAACTGCTGGCTAAGGCCATCTACCCCAGCCTATGTACATCCTCACATGCAGAAGCACAGAACAACACAAGCCTGCTCCTCAGTGCTCTATTTTACTCCTTGACCCACTCTGGAAGACAACACAAGCAAAGTAGGTAAATAAAAGGGAAAAGATGACAACTCAGATTAGCACAGAGACCCAGCAGGCTCACCTGGGAAACATGCTGCGTGCAAGGGAAGAGAAAAAAACCACCAGACAGCAGAGGAGAAAGCTGAGATGTTCAAACTGTCTCCCTACCCACCCTCCACCTCCTGCTGTTTTCCTTTAAATTACTTTTTCTCTCATGTGAGCTCACTGTGCCTCAGCTTTGCCTGGTGTTACTCTCTCTTACTCTAATTACCCCAAGGACCAAGGGTCTGGCCAAACTATGGTAACAATGTCTATTTGGCTTGTGGAAGTATTTTACATTTGTATTCGTAGAATGTTTTAAATTAACCTCATTAATCATGTTGTGTGATGGGATATTGTTATCCCTGCTTTGCTCTTTCCCTGTCTCCACTGTCTGGCATTTCTTTACAATCCCAAAACAGTGGAGTCACCAACAGGTACCTTTCTTCTGGTAGGTACAGCCATAATGCTCACTAGAAAACATTTACTGTGGAGTAGGGAAGCAGAGAATAAGACAAACCATTGATTCAACCCCTCCCTGTTCAAAGAATTTAATATGATTTTTGATGTTCATTTACTGTCACTGAGAGCACCGTATGAAAAGAAAGTAAAGAATCACCTGCATGTGCTTATGGAGTTTTGTTAAGGCCTCTTCTGCTTCCTGAAAAGTTTCATCCAAGCTTAAGGCTTTTTTATAATAACTTTCAGCATTTAGCAGTTTCTCTTCCTCTTCCAGCCTGTAATTCAAGTGATAATTCATATACAGTTAGGACACAGATTTTGACAGCTATTTCTTATTTTAGGGCTTTCTTATTTGCAAGTATTTCTTATTTGCACTATGACACTACCACTGCATCCCCCTGAGACCCCCTCTATGAGCTCACCTCACTAACAACACAAAACAGTATTTCTAACCTTATCATCTCATAATTCTGACCTGTAACACTATTCTTTGGAATACCAATGCGAGTTTCAAAAATACTGTCGCTCTCTTCTTAACACATGGCTTAAAAGCAACCTATTCTCTGAATATTCAAAACTAAATTTTTACATTAGAGTGGGTCACCAATATTTCAGCAGAGTAACAGAACACAATTTTGTTATAAAAATTAAAAAAAAAATAGCCAAACAATCCTCAACCTTTTGGAATATGTTCAAACAATTCACAGGACTTTATGCAAGCCTGATATCCTACCAGTGAAAGGGTATCAAGGATTAAAAAGGATACCGAGGATTAAACCTCAAATATTTTGCCAGGATTTTAACTGGGGAAGAGGACAAAGTGTAAACCAACTATACAAGGACAGATATTTCCAAGGACTTTTATTTTTCTGTAAACACATAGCAGGAAGGAAAAATGCCATTCTGTGTCCTCACTAGAATGGTATTAAAAAACGTATTATGAGCAAACTTGTTAACAACCAACCAAACTCATAACCCCAACACTTACTGCCCGCCTCTTTCCACAAGGGTCTGACACAGGTATTTCCTCGCATTTCTATGGGTAGGACAATTTTCTAAAGCAATTTCAAAATCCCCTATGGCTTTGTTCAGACTTCCTTTGGTTGCATACCTAGAACAACAGAAAGTTGCATATGAAACAGTGACGCTTCTCTTTCACAAAAGGGGAAAAAAGTGAAACAAGCAGACTTACAGAGCTCCACGTGCTACCAAAGCTTCAACATTTTGTGGATCAATTTCCAAGGCCTTGTTGTACTCATTCATGGCTTCCACGTGGCGCCCAACCTTAAAATAATCCACCCCAGCCTTTACACTGGAGAAAAAAATATTTAGAAAATAGTATGTACAGTTAGTCTATGTAGATTTTTCTGTTACTCACAAATTATGATTCCAAACAAGGGACAGGTTAAAACCTGACCTTGTTATTGTTCACTTCACACTGGCATTTCAATTAGGTGATACTGACCTAACTCCACAAAAATGTATTCTTTAATCCAATATCTTAAGGCACTCGAGAGCGAGCATTTCTGCAGACAGTGCTACTATATTACATTGTTTTTCATTTATGGAATTATTGTTTAAGCAATTTTCTGCACAAAACTATGTGTGACCTACCATCATTAACCTTGAACAAGCTTAATTATATCCAAAGCTAAAAATCCCCCTTAGAGTAATGACACAAGGTGACATGGGCAGATGGTACACACCCAAAGCAGCTCATCTCACACAAATATCCTGAGGTTTTACATTTCATATTACCTGAACATTTCTTGCACATTTTCCAAGAGATTAAGTTATCAGAAGAGAATTGATATAAGTTGATTTTCAGAACAATTCCTTACAGACTTTTCTTAGAAATTAAAATTTAACATTATAAGCAGCCTTTTCTGCAATTAATCAACACTGCAAATACACTGCATAGTGTAAAAGCAAAAGTAAATATCCAGGGCTGCTGCTCCACTTAACTTCGCAAAGACTGCAAGTGCACTTGTTAAATCTACAGTCTGAGGCTTAAAGGACTTGACAAGTATGAGGTTATTCAACACTCAGTTATAAAACAGAAAATTGTGTGCTTGGTGTTATCACAAATCTTGCTCTCAACTCCAGAATGGGTCAGGATATTAAAATATTCTAGGAACAACTCCCTTAAACCTGATGCACATTTTGGAACTGAATCTCAGCATTTTATCTGTCACAGACCTACTTAGCAGATAAGGTTTTTTTCAATAATATCCTGGTTACCTTGCTAGGTATGCAGTGGAAACACTGTTTCAATGTTTGCTTTCTTTGCAGAAATATAATCTGTAACCCAATCCAACAACAAGCTTTGACAAGAAGTATCACATACCATTTCAAGGCCCAAGATGCAGACTGCTTTTTCCTCAAGGCAGGGGCAAAATCTTCTTCACTGAAATTTTTACTTTAAGGAAGAAACAAATAAAAACATCAAGCTTGCTGTCTGAGTCTACAAAGTCAAGTTTACAGTATGCAGTGTAGTTGGAATAAACTGAAATATTATTTGTCCATGCCATCCTGCTCTCTCTCAGTCAGGTCTATTCTCTCACATTTCTGAAACCAGTTATTCCCAAACCATTCTGTAAGTGCTGAACTGAACCAATACAACTGCCGTACATTTAACAAAAACATAAAAAGTCCACACCTGCTTTGAGCCTAATATACACAGGGGTCACAACATCAATCATTGCATGTATTTGACTCTTATTTTATGAAAGAGGTCAAACCTATTACTAAAACAAACATTGTGAATAAACACTGTCAGAAGACATTAAAACCTAAACATCCTGCACTTCGATCCACAGATGCTGAAAAGAGCTACACAATAAATTCCGTAAGTATCTCATATCAAACACTGTGTGTGGTAAGGTGTTTTGCTTATCCAGAGCAATAGGATTTCAAATGCAAATGTCTCACCCTAGAGGAGTCTGCTTTTAAATATTTTAGGACTTGTACGCTGCAGTCATGCAAGTCAAAATGTAAAAGGTTTAAGTATAAGTGATCTAGGACTCCCACTCAAGTCTATTTCAATGGATTAGAATAATCTCCACAGAGCTACAGGAGAGGAACAATGTAAAAATCACTTACATTTGAAGACTTCTCAGCAAAGACGGTGGATTTGACTCACTTAGTCCCAGTTTTTCTGCTAAATATTCAACTAATGATGGATTAGCAAATCCTGGGGAACGATGCAAAACCTCTTCAAATGTCTCTCCTGTGTTGGCAACTTCCAAGCTTCGCCTTAAAAACAGCACCAATGTACACATATGAGACTTCAGGCTCTGTACTCTTATTTCATCATGCTTATGTTTAGAGTAAAAATGCCTATATGGTATCTCTGTATTACTGCTCACAAACTCTGCTCTTCTACAGGCATGTATTTTCCTGCTATTTAGCGACCCTTATGTCCTTTACCCCAAGGGAGCTTCTGAAACCTATTTGGGCACCCACCCCCATATCACCATGACATACAAAAACATACAAATATTACAGACAACTGTGTCCCCATCTACTAAGGGGAATTTTAAAATGATAACAATTCATATCCCAGTCTCCCAAGGTTTGGGGGTTTTTTAATTTGTTTGTTAACACAGTCCAAAAGCAAGTGATATCTCACCATCTTTTGCTTTCCCTATATTTTTGGAAAGAAGCTAAAAAGCCAACCACACCTACATATCCAGACACAAGTATGCTAAAGAAAGGAGCAACAAGGAGGATGTGATCACCCAACGAAATCAGAAAGCCCACTGAGGAGCTTAAGGTCAGAAATGCTCTTCAGACACCCTGACCACACCAGCAAGTGCAACCAAACAGCACATCCTTACTTATAATGCAGTGGGAAGTCATCAGAGGTGATCACACCCAGTTTGGTGCTGGAAAGATTGGGTGGAAGAGCTGAGCTGTAAAGTGACACGGCCAGCTTCTCATGGTAACGGTCAACGTCCTTGAGGGCAGCTGCAGAAATAATACAGGGAAGGATAAAATTACAGAAATGGCTCAAACCTGGGACAAACTGATTCCTGACAATATCTGCAGCTGCTCACCTCGGATAAGGTCTCCAGTTTGATAATATGACAGAGGATCTCCATGGTTGCTTTGAGGAGGCACATCCCTCACAGGACACAGGGCCTGCAACAGAACACAGCAAGAATGTCATAAATGAAGCCATCGGGTTGGGGTTCTTTTTCTCCCCAAGATCAAGCTAAAAAATATTATTTTAAGCTTAATGCGCATCAAAATTGCAATTTTTAAAATACGTCTTGGTTCAGTAAAAATTCATGCATCCACAAATGATGAACTTTTCAACCCCATAACGTGGGTCACAGCAACATGGGTTCACTGGCTGAGCGAAGTATCACGAGCTTCCCACAAAGTCAGACACTACCCATTTTCCCAAAGCTGTTTCACCTTTACACCTTCCACTCCATTAAGAGATGCAAGAGGCAACAAATGTCAAAAATGAACTGTTGACCAAAGCTGTATCTTACAGTGATTTCCAAATCTGCAATTTCCCGTATGACACCACTTCCCAGACAAATCAACACCATGAAAAAGCCAAATTCACGGATTGATGTAATCCTCCCAATCACGATATTGCCACGCTCGATGTCACGGAAGAACAGCTCTCTCCTCTCCTCCCTGGGCACCTCCAAGAACCTCTCCAGGGGTGGCATGACTGCGTAACATTCTGTAACAAGGGCACAGCCAGTTACAAACGGCCAAGCTCCACCCTGAGCACAAAATATTTGACAGCAAAGCACGTGAATTTTTTTTTTTTTTGTGCTAACAGGAAACTTACGTATTGCCTATAAAAATCACCAGGAAAAATTTTAAGCCTGTTTTTAAAGATACCGCAAACTCAAATGCTGTCCTTACAGAGTGAACCCACCCACCCCAACTCACACACCCTCATTCTCCTCGATGGTGTCCTCGATCGGCCCGTTGGGTTTCCACGAGTGCGCGAACAGCAGATCCGCCTTCTTGGCGATGAAGCGCTTTATCTCGGTGTCGATGCTCGCCCTCTCTTTCCTGGGGGAAGGAGAACGCGGTGAGTCGCGCCCCGCGGCCCCTCACGGCCCGCCCGGCCGC
The DNA here is from genome assembly GCA_013397075.1 of Rhabdornis inornatus. Taxonomy (NCBI): domain Eukaryota; kingdom Metazoa; phylum Chordata; class Aves; order Passeriformes; family Rhabdornithidae; genus Rhabdornis; species Rhabdornis inornatus. Next base: position 2,055,609 of record VWZS01004114.1, on the reverse strand, counting down.
TGCCCCGGCGCCCCTCACCAGGCGGCCGGCGGGGCCCCTCGAGGCGGCTCCGGGGCGGGCCCCGGGGGCGG